>VZRW01015078.1:0-11377 GCA_013398125.1 Aegotheles bennettii
GCAGAGTGCACTGGTGGGACCCCCTGAAATGAAAGTAACATCTTAGCTACTTTATTGTGAGTATCAATATATGCTCACTTTCATAATATGAATTATAGTAATTTCACAATATGAATTATCGTACCTTAAAATACTAACAGCTTAGTCCAATTCCATTGGCAAGCCTCCTATGGAACACACAATAAAACAAGCCAGTAACAACATCAAAACACTTGATAGAACTGGCATCTTTGTTGAGCAGAGAACCCACAATAACACTGGATACTCCAAGCCACGTATGGAGAAGTGAGGCAGAGGGGTGGAAAGTCAGATGAGGAGAGCTCAAACTGCTCCTCAATTCCTACTGAAGCACAAGGCATTCCTGCAGCCCAGTCCTACTTCAGCAGGCACCTTGCCTGCAATTCAGCAGACTTCAGCAAACTACTCTGGCCTCCCCACCTTCTAAGCCCTTTCCAGATGCTTTTGAAATCCTGGAAAAGCGTATGGGTTGTAAAAATATGGCCTGTTGGGCAGTCCTGACTTAAGGCACCAAGAAATGTTTAAGTGGGCTGCTGCTGAGCACTTGGTTACAGACTAAGTTGCAAGAAGAAACAGCAGCTATTGGACTCTCAAGGTTCTTGATTGCTGGAACTTTTTAACAGGGTTTCTAAGGAACCCGAAGTAGGAACAAACAGGCATCAATCCAGCCAGGACAGAATCCTATGCAAGGTGGCAATAGACATGTGGATTCACACTTGCTAGCACACACAGTACCTTCAGTCCTCTCCAGTAGTTTCCTTCCCACTCCACTCATACCCTGTGCATACTTTTCAGCCTGTCCACACACCTGTTTTCAGCCCATCCACAGGCATGTTTGCGGACTCTCCCAAATCCCCATTAACTGTCCGATCACAACGATGCCATTAACTGCTTGAAAGAGTCCAGCACAGAGCCACAAAGATGATTAAGGGAGTGGAACATCTCCCTTATGAGGAAAGGCTGAGGAAGCTGGGTCTCTTTAGCTTGGAGAAAAGGAGACTGAGGGGTGACCTCATCCATGTTTACAAATATGTAAAGGGTGAGGGTCAGGACAATGGAGCAAAGCTTTTTTCAGTGATGAGCGATGATAGGACAAGGGGCAATGGTTGCAAACTGGAGCACAGGAGGTTCCATGTGAATATCAGGAGGAACTTCTTTACTGTGAGAGTGACGGAGCACTGGAACAGGCTGCCCAGAGAGGTTGTGGAGTCTCCTTTGCTGGAGACATTCAAAACCCGCCTGGATGCGTTCCTGTGTGATGTACTCTAGGTGACCCTGCTCTGGCAGGGGGGTTGGACTAGATGATCTCTCGAAGTCCCTTCCAACCCCTAGGATTCAGTGATTCTGTGATTTAAGGTAGCTGAAACATTGCACAGCTTTGTATAAAAGGGATAGAAGCTGATGAGCAAGCAAGAGAGAGGCTGCTCCCTGCTAGCTTTCCCCATTCCAGACACAACTGATCGGGATGTAGAAGCTCATGGGGCTGAAAGGAAGCTAGAAAAAATTAATTTAGGGAGCCCATCACCATTTCTCCTGACTGCTCTGCTTGTGACCCTCCTTAGCTTGAAGAAAACACTGACCTTCAGTACACTGCCAAATACACTTGCAGTACCAACAATTGTTACTTGTTTGTTCTTTTTTCTTCTGGTGTCTCAACTGCATATAATGAATACCGAATTTAAGGAAGCAGAGTCCTCCAAGGTATTTTGTTAACCTTCAGATTATATAGACATATGAAAAGCCTCAGAAATTTACATCAAAGTAAACTCTGGTGAAGAGACATTGTACCATTTCAGTAAGATCAGAGGGTATAATTTAAATTCTTAGGAATCTGCATGGCTCTTCATACTCTAATGCAATAATTTATCATGTTAAAAAGCACTTTTTATTTCTAACTAAGAACTTTAACTATCACATCTTTTTTAGACTCCATCTAATGAGTAGGGCTCACAGAACAATTTAGGTTGGAAGGGTCCTCTGGAAGCCACCAGTCCAGTCCTTCACTCCAAGTAGGGACACGCTGGCACTGAGCTCAGATTTTAAAGTTGGCTCAGGTTGCTCAGAGCCCAATCTAGTTTTGTGCATCTTCAAGGATGAAGAATGAAGATCTTGACTGCCCTAATGGTACAAAAAAAAAAAAAAGTTTCTCGTATTTTACTAGTCTTCCTCATGACCACTTAATGTCCATTAACTCTTGTCTTCTCACCGCAGATTTTCAAGAAGGTAGGGTGTAGTGTCCTCTACACTCTCCCATTAAGTAGGTGTAGACAGCAGTAAGATCCCCCTTATCCTATGAATTCATTAACCCTCTCCCTCTGTTCAATCCCTGATCATGTTGGTGACTCTGTGCTGAGCTTGCTCCAAGTATGTCAATGTCTGTTTTGCACAAAGGAGACCAAATCTGGACACAATAGTCTAGCCGTGGCCTTGCAAGTGCCCAATATAATACTGCATGTAACCTTCTTAGCTGTAAAGCTAAGTAAAGCTAAGAAAAGCCCAATCAACTTGTACTAAGTCACTCTTTTTTTTTCCTCTCTCAATGATTTGGCAATATACATCCTGTGTAAAAATAAGTTTTTGCTTTGGCCACAATTACTCAATGATAGTATATAAATTAGCTATTTATTTGTTTTTAAATGGCTTTGATCTTTATAGAGGACATTATGGGATGGGGGAATGGAACTTCAGAAGTAAAAAAAAAGTGGCACAAAAAATAATTGAATTGTAAAATTCATCAGAAAGTGTAAAACCATCTGTACGGCATAACACACACAACAACTTTCATTAGTACAGACAGGCTTGATAGATCTTGGGATGTTGCCACACGTCATACAGTTCTCACACTGTGTTTCTGTCTGTGCAGAAAAACATTTCAGTATTTACAACTGCCAAGAGTCCTATTCTTACTGATGCCTATCTTAGTGAGACTGCATTATTTGCCCTGTCTCTGACAGTTTATATGTCAGGCTCTAGAAAGGCAAAAGTAAGCTTAGAAAACTGGTTGTCACCTTGATGAGTAAAGGTCTGTCCCTAATGATAAACTAATGCTATCAGTCTCTGCTAGTTTGTTATTAATTCTGTCAATAAACAGTATTCTTAGGGGGCTTCTGGTGCATTATAATAAAGCATACACACACCTTTGAAAAAAAAATCGACAGTAAACACCATTTGCCTTTCACATAGTGACCTCATTTTCAGAAGAGTCATGACCCTATATGCTTCAGCAGCAGGAGTCAGCTCACCTTGGCCTCAAGCAACCATGTCCCTAAAGAAAGCTCCTAAATGTCATGATTCTTTTGTGCATAAAATCTGGGACAGAGAAGAACAGAAGAGGGGAGCGAAGTTTAACAGAAATGCAATGGGAATGTCACCAAAATCCTCAAAATGTATTTAGTAATTGACTAGTTCACGTGGTTTGTTTTATTATACTCATTAATAGAAGACTACAAAGTCAACCATTGTCACTCATAGAACTGTGTTTTATTCTTCTTTTTAAAGGCAAACCAGTTTAAGAAGTCAATAGGTTTCTTCTTTAGTTGTTGTAAAGTTATGCTCTCTCGGAAGATCAGTAACATGCAAAATTGTGAAATATTCAGAAACTTTAAAAGAAGTGTGGTGGTTCCAAACACTGCGGTTCCAGAAATATATGTTCCCAAATGAACTACCAGAACAGAAGGACTTGAAAAAATATTTTGACTTGACATCTTAATGCACCATTACTGTGAAAACAATGAAACTAAAAGTAAAATTTCCAGAGATAGTCACAGCTCTGGCAATAACAAAAAACCCTTCAGTGACAATTACTCATTTCAGCAATCAGTTCATAACAGACATCCTACTGCTGCCTTGCTCATTATACTCCTTAAAAAAATGATCTACATGTTATAAATTTCAGTCATTTTTTACCCTAGCATTAACTTCCCACCGCATAATTTCATAGTTAAGTTTCTTAATTTTTAGTAAACAAATTAAATGCTGACATCATGTTCTGATGATCCACAGTAAAATTAAACATACTTTTTTAAGGTTTTCTAACTGAAATTTAGAATTCAGAATACAACTAAGAAAATGGTATTTGCAACATTGGTAGCAGCTATGTTTGTAATGCACCCCTTGGACATGAATATGGTTGCAAGTAAACAAGATGTCACATAGGTACCCTTTTAATACCCAGGCATTAGTACTTGTTATTCAAATATGAACACATCCTATAAAACAGAATGCACAAGAAAAAAATAAAAACCATTCAAAAAATTACAACACTAGGAATGTTCTTGTCCTTCCACAACAGTATATGATACAAAAAATAAAACCAAAGTACATTTTCCATAGGTGATACTGTAATTGGTCGTTAGATGGATTTTGACACAATCCTCATTTCCAAGGCTGACTCTCAACGCCTTATTAAGTAGGGCATTGAACATTTACTTGATGCAGTTTTGTAACATTTAGCTATAAAAATGTGGACTACAAGTCTGACCTCTGAACAATGATTAAAATTACCTTAACATTTCTTAAGAAGACTATCTCCTGTAAGAAACGCATTAAAAGAAAAGGAACCTTTTCTGTTGTATTGAATATACCTCAAAATACTAAGCATGGTTTATTACCTACACTAATTAAACTAAAACTTTATATTATCTAATAAAAAAACCCCAACACTGAAGAATGTATTTAACCAAGAAGTTGAATTCAATTAATGGATTTCCTACTACTCTGAAATATTGTTTTAGTGTGACCTGAAGTTTTATTTTATTTTTTTTTTAATAATAAAATCCTTCATGCTTACGGCATAGTTTAATTTTGATTACAATAGTTTGAATATTCTGCAAAACTGTGATATGTCTTGGGAATAAATGACTGCAGACCATTCAGATCATTACTCAGAAATTTCAAATGAGATTTTTCAGAGAGAAGCTTGTTCATCCATTTTCCACTCCTCATTACAAATTATAAAGGGACCTATTCATAAAGCAAAGCATTTTTAATAAAAAAAACCCTCAAAGTGAACAGTATACCAGGCTCCACTTTCAAAAGTAAGCTAAACTACTTAATAAACAATGCAATGGGAGTAAAATACTTTCAGCTAATAGATAATTGTCCTAGAATGTTTCAGTTGAATGAATCCTCAAATATCTTGAATACCATGAAGAGTCATCAAAACTGCAACCACACAACTAGCCAAGTATTTTAGCCTCCTCCAGAAAAATGAACACGGCTATTCCTTAACCCATCTTCACTGAGGTCTCTCCACACTCTGTAAAAAGGAATTTGAGTTTTCCCAGTTTTACTACTAGCACTTGAATGGATGCACACCAGAATCATCTTTCCTTACTGCCACATCACCTCATTACATTACGTTATTCTAACAGTCTGAAATACATGAACATTCAAGTTGGTAGAAAATGCTAATAACAAACATTTTTTTCTTCCAGTTTTAAAAAAACATCTCCATTATAAGAGTGACATTTTTGATCCCTGAATCAATTCCTCTACACGTATGGCTTTCTATTCTGCTGTGGCTACACCACACCAGGCATTCAGTCCCCTCCAGGTAAGCCACACTTCCATAACTTCTCACTGTTCTTTGAGGCTTCCTAGGCTTTACAAAACCCAAGATAAAAAAAAAAATGTGCAAAGAAAAATTCCAGACAAGGTATTAAATATATTCACGCTGCCTTGAATCCTTATCCTCCCGTCAAATTATTTTCTTTCCAAGAGACTATGACTTCACACTTAGTTGAAATCAAGTCTCATGGGTTCCTATCCAGTGTAAGTTAAATAGCTTTTTATTAGTAATTCAGCAGACACACACACTGCAGAATTTGACACTGATCTTTGAGAAGGTCCCCAAAAAATAACTTCACTCCTGATTTAAAGATCTGGGTGCCCAAACTACTCAAAAAAAACCCCCACAAAAACCACAACAAAAAACCCCCACAAAAATAAAACAAAACAAGAGATGAACAAACAAACAAAAAACAAACAAACAAAAACCAACAACAAAAAAAAACCAAAACAACAACAACCAAAAAAACACACAAAAAAAACCCCCAACCACCAAAAATAATACCCGCCCAACCAAAACAAATGGCAAAAATAAACCCAAACCCAACACGACACACACTCTGCAGCAACACGTGAGCCACAGCTGGCAACCTCAAGAATGCCCACTAACCACTTTGATGCAAATTGGAGAGATGTTCAAGAGGTAAAAAATGCCACTCCTTTCTCCCTTCTCTCACAGTTCTAACTTAAATCTAAAAGTGAAATCAGGGCACCACACTGTCTGAGGCTGCAGGCTGGTGCTCAAAGGCCAGGCTCAGTTTGGTCACTCCTGCTGGGAGCTCCATGGCCTAGCACCAACACCACACTGGAATGTCATTTCCATAAGCCTCCCCTGGAAGGTCAGTGCTCAAGAGAAGTGCACCCTCCAGGTATTCCCTGCACAGAGATCCATGGATTCAAGAAAAGCTGAAGAACAGAACATAACAGAAGTTCACCCATAATTCAGAGACATTAAGTGGCAGAGAATACCAAGTATGTATTGCATGGGATATCAAAACAGAAGTAATTGATCATTGTGGGTGGATAAAAGATTGGGGTTTTTTCCCCTCACAGCTGCATTTGAAATTAGAATTAGTTTTAAGTAAGTTAGGCTAATACAAGACAAACACGAAGATGTTATAAAAAATGTGACAACGGGTACACACTTTAAACACCAGTTCTGGCCATGTTTGTGGTAAACATTTAATTTTTGCTCTTTGCCACCTCATATACACACTGTTTAGGTCACCTGGGAAAAATATATAGTTTTTAATCTAAACGAAGTTTGCAGAGCTGTGCTTCCAGTCTGCTGATCCTTCCCTATGTCAGTAGTCTGTTAATAAATAATTAGTCCTTGGCCTCTTGACCTTCAGAGCTTTAGTTCAGGGAAGAGTCAAGAAAGGCTGCTCCATCATCTTCCCTGGGCTCCAGTCCAAAGTCATCGCAATAATTACTAAAAGGCTTCTGCTAGCCTGCTAGCTACTTCTCTCCTTCCATGCTTTCACCCTGTCAAGAAAGCCTACAGCTTCTGTTGACCCAGTAGACCTCTTAGTCTTTGGGCACGTCACCCCACTTCACCAGGATTATAATAATTTATGCTATCATTTCTGATCTACTCTTCAACCACAACTTGGCAGCATGGAGAGAGGTGGGCTGCTGTGTAAACTGCAAGGTAATGTAAATCAGACTAAAATACGTAGCGGGATTCCACAGCCAATTCCTACCCTCCACAGAATTGCTCACATACTTGTGAGCATGTTCCTGTGAAATATTTTAAGGAAAATCAAACTATTGAAGAGGGGAAAGCCGAGAGCTAACCACACGGAGCTAAAGCTTCCTGAAGAGATAAAATGACGAGCTCCTGACAGCTGTAGCTGCCACTTCTTGGCAAAGAGTATATTCTCATTTCAGTTTACCTAGACAATTCAATTCAACAATAAATTCATTCAAAATGAAGAATCAGCTGAGAACTGAAAAAGCAGGGAAGCTTACTAGTCTTACTTTCTTACAGTCTCTGAATAAAAACTAAATGCAAGAGCTGAGCACTGTTAGTTCTGAGACCCTGAAAGATTCCTCCTGGTTTCATTTACGTTATCAGCTGCATAGTCTATCATGCATCGTCTGCAAACCGCTTCTGCTCAGTGTACTAGCTTTAAGTGCAAAACTCTTCCCAATACCCATCCAGAATGTTTTTCATTTTTTCTTAACTAAAATTCATTTTAGTTCTTTGCAGCTTTAATTGAACTTCAATTACTAAAACTAGCTTGACACAAGCCATGAAGAAATTAATATTCTACTAAATAAGAACTGTCATTCAGCATTTCCTCAGCTAAATGTAAAAATTAAGACTGAATAAATGTATGCTAAGTATCATTGCATAAATATGCATATAATGCATTTTCCTCTTTATAAAAAGTGTTAGATTTAATGTAAAGGCATTTAATTGCACATCAACATTTTAGTGACTATCAATCACTGCAAATCAATGATTTTTTGAAATAAATGTAGAAACATATTTCATTCAAATCCAATTACTTTAAATACATTTTTGTTTACTTCTCAATCACTTAGACTTCAGTCAATTCACTCTCTGGTTAGGAAACAGGATCTCAGGACATAACCCTACTAACTACTAAAGCATCCTTCTCTTCTACAATCAACACAGTTGTATGCTGACAGTGAAATCAACTGGTGACCCAAATTTCTCATCCAAAAGTGCATCACTGAGGGTTTACCCACACTCAATCTCTTTATACAAGGGGTTTTTTTAATGCCATTAAAATATTCCAATCCTATTAAAATGCAAATATAAAGGGGTAGAGAGAGCATACATAATACCATTAATATTCTAAGATTTCTTGGTCCCCATTATCAGATATTAATTCTCACATTAACTGATGTTTTGTAGAAAAGAGAGCAAATCCATTAGCAGCTGCATTAAAAGCGAACAAAAGAGGCAACAACTGCTGATGTGATTATGCACCTAACCATTTTTGAAAGTTTCTGTATCCCAGAGCACTAAACACACTGCTTCAACTTTCATTTCATACCAGGTATGTAAGTACATAATACTGAAAGACAACCTTGACTGGGTTTCCCCCTAACTCAGTATTTTTAGCAAGCTTTGAAAAACAGTCATTTTTAGGAAGTGTCTAGATGGTTTCCTTTAAGGTTTTTTAAAGCCATTTAAACTGCACCAACATGGGAAGTGCCAGCCATGAGCCTGCCAGCAGATGGAAGAGCCCATCTCAAGCAGACACTTGGAACATTCCCAATTACCTGCCCAGGTGTACCCTGTATTATGAAAGCTTTCCTTTACCTGCTTTTCTCAACTGCATGTGATGGTACCTGATGCTGTTCGTGGGAGCAGTCAAAGCAGCCTGCCATTTCACACAGGGGGGAGGATCCCTAGCAAACAGCTGCACTGACATTACAGGCATACAAACAGCACTTTTCCACCCTAGCAGGGACCTTATTCCTAGACAAACATGGGCGAATGAAAGCTAGATCCTGTGTGATAAATACATTTTCAACACGACTTGAATCCTCTCTTCTACAAATCTCTAAGTCCAAGACTCTCAAATCCGTTTACTATGTAAACAGAAATCATGTAAATTCACAACACATCACTGTTATGATCACATTCCCACTCCCCTCCCCATGAGAGTCTATCATTAGTCTCATTTTGGACATGCACTGACCAACTTGATCAGTAGTCTTATAAAAATCTCCCCAAAACAAGATCATCCAAAACATTGTTACAATTGCCCTAAGATGTACTGTACATCGAATCAGATCATAGGTTCACCAATATTCAGTAAGTCACTCAACTAGTATTTCCTCAGGTATTGCTAAAAAACACAAATTACATCATCCAAGTCACCAATGGAGGGAGATTTGTCTGCATCTTATGAATGTGAAGCCTATGAGTTACAGCTCCTCTGAAAAGTTTGGCACTTCCACTATTCCCTCACAGATGTTCATATTAGCAATTAATCATCACCACAAGGAGTCTCACAGCACAGAGGCTAAGGGTTGAATATACTCACTTCAGTCTTACTTTGGAACCCTTTCAATACCTTCCAAAACAAAACCAAAATATATGCTAAAAAAATTAAAGAATTTATGTCCACATTCAAATATATCAGCAGCACTATGAATTGCCCTATAATCATGAGGTAAACTGATTTTGAAGTACTAAAAAATCCCAGTTCTAGCTCCACTACCATTATATAGATACAGATGCCTTTAGCAAGGTAAACTGATAATCTATGAAATTTAAAGCCTATACAAATACTATTAAATTATCCTAAAAAAGAAATGGCGATTGAAAATTAGCAGCTCTGCTAGTAAACAGGAATTACAAAGCATTTGATTATTTTTTTAATTAAATACTTTTTATTTATTTATTTACTACAGTGTAAGACAATATGAAGAATTTCTCCATATTGTTAGTGGATGTCATACTAATGTCATTAGTTACACATTTTCTATTTCCACAAACAAAAAATACAGAACAGCTACATTCTAATCCTTTAATTTTAAGTAAACTCCTACTTGAATCCTACATCTCCAGCAGACAATGCATTGGTTTCATTAAGCGTATTTGTTGCTATTAGCACACTCTATATCTAATACGCTGACAATGGAAGGCAACAATAATGACAGAGTACAAAAAGTGTACTCTGTGCGTGTATATATTTATTCTTTTAATGAACACTTGTGAAGTACAGCAGAAATATCAGTCCTTCTTCACAAATAGACAAAGTTGCGATGAAGCTGATTTATCCAAGACAGTACAGGATACCCATGACAAACCTGGAGTTAAGCCTACTTTTCCTCAAGCCCCAGGTTACTATTACAACCATGAAATTATGGGGTTTTTTCCCTCCCCAACATTTTTTGTCAATAGTTCAAGTGCCTCACCAAAATCTTGATATTAATTTTACATACAAGAGAACTGATGCGCTGTGTCAAATCACTGACCCACGACTGCCCACAAAACTAATGAAACATCTCAGAACTGCAGGTCCCACTCCGTGGGCTATGGAAGAGGCCACAACAGCCCTGTGGGTCAGTGTAAGCACCCCTGCTGCAATGAGCAGCAAAGAATTTTAACCTGTTCTTTTTAAAGGGAAAAAGAACTTCAGCTTCACAATCCAGCTCCTTTCAAGCACAAGTGAGCAGATTCCACATAAATTGAAAGGCATTTAAAATTAGAAGTCTCTATTCAGGGTTTCAGGTGAACCTTCAGTTTTCAAGAACCCTGAGCTCCCAGAACTGCACTGTTGTAAGAAATAACATAGTTAGAAACCCCACCATGTAATTACACACACTTTTATTACTTGTTGAAATGCTTTATTTAGAGCATATACAGTCATGTCTACAGAGACACGCAAATATCATCAAGCAGAATCCACGTGCTCTCCAATAAAGCATATTTCCAGCCTGGGATTTCTTTGTTTGTGTGGGAACAGAATTCCCATACCAACAGATGGGAAGTTTAGAACTGCTGATTCACCCTGCAGAAGCTTTTACTCCTAACACCAGTATATACTCTAAACTTAAGACGCTCAGCTGCAAGGCTCATATGTAGAAGGTGATGTTAGAAAAAAAAAATATACTTAATCATCTATGTGGCTGACAAGCATGCAGTAGTCAGAATTTTTTCACAAAATACATGTTTCTCAATATTAATCCGTTTTATGACAGATCAACACTAACCTTTTCCCAAATCTCCAACTTACGCGCACTCTCACAAAGGGAATAAATTCCAACAGCCTATAAAGCAGTTAGGTCTTTCACAAGCCAT
>VZRW01015084.1:0-13980 GCA_013398125.1 Aegotheles bennettii
TCAGATGGGTCAGGCCTGCATATCAGGTCCTCTGTTCCCTTCAGAAAGGAGTCACCAATAACTCATCTCTTTTTTCTTTTCAGAGCTAGTGGTGATACATTTGGTACCATGTCTGCTTGGCAGACCCCCTGTATGCACCCCCCTGGATGGTCCTTCATTGCCATCATCATTTCCATGAGCCTCGGTTTCCAAAGCTGCACACCTATTCCTTAAAGGGACACAGGGAGGGGAGAGAGGTTGGGAGGGGACTCACCTGCAACTCTGAGCAGGGACCTGCCTCCATTCCCCCCCATCTCTGAGATCCCCTCCTGTCTGTTGGGGAGAGGACAGGGGATCCTTGGCTGCCTGAGGTGCAGCTGGCTGGTCTGGCTGCTTCAAGGCTGACAGGAAGCAGCTCCACCAGGCAATTTCTTCCTCAGAAGCCCTGATGCTTCTCAGCCTTTCCACCTCCTCTTTTAGCTCTACTACCAGCCTAAGCAGGTCATCGACCTGTTTGCACCTAATATCTACTTATTGGTTAAAATGTGACTGAGCGACTTCAGCATTTCACATAAACTAAGCCTTGATGCCAGTAACCCAAGGAAATATTTAATTTCCATATTGTGGTGCAAGTTTCAGCATCTCTCAGCACTAGCAGAGGGGCAAAGCATCGGAGGAGTTTAGGAACACTGTGGACATTCTCTGTTGAGGCAGAAAACAGTGAGGTGATGCTACATCTCTGTAGCATCACTGATGTGATGGCCATCCCAGGGAACCAGAGGTCCTCCATCACTGTTGTTTTACTCATTCTGGAAAAAAATCCTGCTCAGAAAGAAGATGAAAAAGGGAAAGGCAAGGAAATATCTGGGAAATTTTATCACGTGCAGCTCATTCTACGCTGCTTGATGCTAACAGGGACCTGGGACTCAGATGTTAGCTGTGAGCAACAAAACTCTGTGCTGCATCTATATGTGGGCAGAAACATTAACGGATCCACACATCTTAAGTACCAACCATAATTTTTTTGAATCTTAAGGAATAATTCACTATGGACTTTCTCTAAAGTGTCTTTATGGTGTTTTTCAGTATTTTGAAGTCTCTAATAGGCTCTTCAAGTAAAATACCCTAGAAATGCATCAGAAAAGTAAAATACCAGTGAAAAAAGGGGGAATATGTTGGTTGTAATTATAAGTTGTAGTGAGAAGCTAACAGGCTTATGTAACTTTCTGAACATCATTGCATTTATGTTGAGCAGAGGAGGGCCTCTTAGTTTGAGGAGACTTCAGAGATTATTTAACTGTGCAGGACAGACTGAAGCAAAGGCTTCTTTGCTGCTTTACACTTTCAAGTGTGTGATAAATTGATGGTTTGGTAAGGCAGTGCAATTTTCAGCACCAACCTCTCAAAATCTAGTTCATCCCTTCAGACCATTGGTTTGCTTCAGTGTAGTAGAATGCTCCTTTATTCAGCGTCTTCTCTGGGGGAAGTTGCAAAGGGGCTAGGACTAGTCAAAACAGCCTAAAAGCCTCATGCACAGACTGAGCGACAAGGAGCATGGATGCCATGGAGGCTACCCAAGGGAAGCATCACTAGGAGCGCTCAGCAACATGGCTCCTATGAATGCAAGGAGTATTCCTTGCTCATTGTGATGGCAGCTAACAGCAGCAAGCATAAATTGAGGCATGGAAGTTTCTGTTCACTGAGCAGATGGAAACGTTTGCCCACTTTGTGGATTTCTTCTTGCCGTTTGGACTGGAATTGCCCTTGTTTTCATACCATCCAGAATTAATGTTTCCTGGAGTTGCCCCTTAAACTGAGCAAAACTACTCTCCAGCATATTAACAACACAAGCATATCACAGTAAATGGCTTTATACATAATACAACATGGTCATTAGCCAGCTGTGCACATAAAGCACCAAATGGAGGCAGCAGGATGTAAACCAGGTTCTTCAGCTCTGAAGGCATTAGTCTTCTCACAGAGGGCTAATGGGGCTCTCCTGGCCTGCATGCTGCAGTGGAGAGGGCTTTTCCATCAGCAGTAGTCATCCTTCTCTACAGTGTTTTACACCATTTCAAAATGCCTGTAAGCCACGGGCTAGCTCAGTGAGAAGAAACTAATTACACAGCAGTCAACAACTCCCGTGTGATAATCATAGATATGTTGGCCATGATAGTTTTTAAACCATCCTAACGTACTGCCAGATTTGGACACATTTGTATCTTGTGATTTACTGCAGTTAGAAGTGTCTCATACTGGCCTAATGTCTGTATCTACCTGTTTATCATATTACTCTATTTCTGTATTATAAAGAAAGAGAAAATATTTGATGATGGTTTAGAAGGTGGTGATGATGGTATAGAAGGTTTTCATTAGCAAAAGTCTATAGCCACAAGTCGTACTGCCTGAAGTTTTACATCCACACCAAGTTATGTATGTCATCCTTAACAATTGCCAATAAACATACCTCAGGACTACCATTTCTGTTTTATGTTTGCGTTGCCTCTTTGACAGTAGAAACATGAGAAATGGGTCTGATGGTCCTGAAAGCTTCCACAGTGGGCTTTCTTGCAGAGCTAACACACCTCCAGTGGTGAAAACCAGAGACAGGCACAGTATGGGTTCCCTGTTGTCTTTGCCACATGTGCACCTTGAAGGTCTCAGAATTAAATGGTAAGGACTAGTATATTCCATGTAAGGATTAGGTTGAATGTTGAAGATATGGCTGGCTAGTTTCTGAAAAGTGAAGTTGTATTTTTTGTTACCCCGTAGGAGGATGGAATTAAGCAGGGAGAAAATTATAATATTTGACTTTTTGGCTTGATCATTTATTTGCTTACAGAGTTGAACTGCACAAGTCAAGGAGAGATTTTTTTGAAAACTCAGTGGAAATTCAGTGAGCAGGTAAATAGCAGAAGCAGATAAACATCTTTAAAGGGACAAAAATGTTTCCTGATAAATACATGTGAGCAGTAGGAGTGAACTAGTTTTCTATAACCTTAGCTACTGTAAAGGAAATGAAGCAAAAGCTTTTGTGATTGTTTCTCTTAAAGAAGACAAGTGATTTGCCCCTCTCACTTTACAGTATCAAAGCTCGTTTCTGGAGCAATTGAGTCCTAGACTTTGCTCTAATCTGAAACAAAGATAGTTTCCTAACTCTCTGATATGGAGGTGCAATTGCTTTCACACCTGGACTGCAGTGGAGTTGGATGGAGTATTTAAGTTCATCTCAAAGACATGTCTTTGTCTTGAGGGAAAGAACCCTTGAAACTGCAGTTCCATGCTACAGTCTCTTGAGATACCCATGCTGTACGAGATCATTGTAAGAGGGAGAAGAAAACAGAACAGGAGCTTGCTCATAGAGAGATTCAGCAAACAACAGGAAGCTGCCAAATCATCATTTTAGTGCTGCAATTGTTTGGCTCTGCAACATTTCAAGGACACCCATCAGGAAAGCTTGCTGGGGAAAAATCCTTTTTAAAAGGGGCATTCTGTGGTGGCAGTTTCAGTTTGGAAGAGCTGTGTTTTGAGATAATGCAGTGTTTCTGTAATAGAAAAAAATGCAGATTTTATAATAAGCAATTGCTGTATTTGGTCTGCTACTATTACGTCACCTCTTATAAAGCACTCCTGTTTAGGGTTGTCTCATACCAGTATGTGCCTAGTAGCTCTACAGGAGCCTGAAATGAAGTTTACTATGTATTCAGTGTATTTTTGTAACAGTTCTCTCTTCCTTTGTAAAGATGCAGACAACAGTGAGTGGCTTTACAATAGGAAAGCTGTTGTGCTTTCTCATTGTAATGATAACAGAGGAGATGCAACCAAGAAGAGTAAAACAAAATGCCTTTTTTATCTAAGAGGTAGTGAATACATTCCTCTTTATCAGCGGTAACAGACATTGCTTAGAGAAGTGGTTTGGAAGTTGACTGTTATGTTTCCAAAGGACATGAATACGACTAAGTTGTAAGTGTTCCCTGGAAACTCCTTTCAGACCACAAGGTCTGTATTATTGTTCTTGCTGTTTTGTCCTATAATACCTCCTTTTTTTTCTAAAATTGATTAACCGTTATGTTCCTATGTACCAACACACCACACCACACCCCAAAACCTGAAATCATCTGACCAAGCAAATATGTGGCAGAACTATTTGATTTCAAAGAATTTGTACCCAATGTCATAATTCAGCCCTGGTTCACTTGTGCTTTGGCTGAGGCAAAGACTTTTCTCAAAACACCAAGTCTTGAAATGAACTTGGCTTTCCTCACTCCTGCTCTTTTCAGGTATTTGTTCTGATGCTCTCACCTCTGCATTAGTTAGTGAATGCTGAAATAGAGCAGAACTAATGTGGTGCTTTACTGTGGCAACTTTACATATAAATAGCTCACAACTGGAGATGTCATTTGTTACCTGACATTATACATTCAGTTTTATGATAAGTAAATGCTCTTGGAGACCTTTCTACAGCAGTCCTGATGGGAAAGAGTGGGAGGATGCTATTTTTTTGTTCTGTTTTGGTTTTTCTGTAGCTATGGAATTTTCACTATAGGACAGAGTAGTTATTCAGATACCAAGACTACATGTTCTTGGTTTTGATTGTGTTTTTGGGAAAGGAGTTGCAGATTCTGGGGCCAAGAAGCGTGTTGTGAGGAGTGCAGTCTTTGCTATTGATCTTGGTGTAATGTCCTTGTTGACAAACTAAGAGAATATAAAAACTCTGCTTTCTTAAATAAAGTACTGCATTGGGTTAGCTCTGCTTAGTATTGTTGGATGAAAACTTGTGATCAGTGGTCTTGTAAACCCATTGTTGTAAAGTACAGGCATTGGCTTGCTACTGCTAAACTGGTAATCATAGATGAGTAAGAGTCTGGGTAAGTCAGCTTCCAGAGAACACTGCCATTCTATTTTATACAGCTACATACTTCTTCTGATGCTGGAGCAGGAACAGACTTATTGCAGAGCACCAGGAGAATCAACTGCTTTATCTATAAATTCTGGGACTTTTGCTATACAGACTGTGTCTGTGCCCAATCACTGTACACTCATTTTTCTGTATCACCAGGCTTGTTTTTGTCTGGGCAGCTCCTTTGACGTGCAGTAGCTGTCTCCATTCTGCTGTGTTACTGTTCAGCATAACCAAGCTTCTCATACCTAATTGTGCCTTTCAGGGCTCAGGAGCTGCTGCTGAAATAGCCTTTCATAATCTTTGATATCCTCTTATTACATCCCAATGTACTAACAGTATAGCCTGGGCTTTCTGCATACTCGGCTTGCTGAGATGCCAAAAGCAGAGATTATAGGGTACCATGTGGCAGGGACAGCAGTAGTGGCTGCAAATAGCTTTTGCCTCCATATTAGGCCATGTACAGAGGCAGATGACTAGTTTTTCAGGCAATACCCAGTCTTCTCAAGAGAAAAAGATGGTCATCCTGATTCCTGTTTGTTCCCCATAGTTTGGGAAACTTTCACATAGCCATAAGCACAAACACCTCATCACTAGAGACTTGGATTGGCAGTGGCTGGAGTTTGCTAAAGTAGTATTAGAATTTGTCTCTGAAAATCTTTCCTTGCTAAGTCAGTGATAATGGTCTATTACATTTTACAGAACTTTTCCTTGCTGCCACAATACTGTATTATTGCAAATACCCCAGAACAGCTATATTTTATGTCTCTCTGCACCCCACCTCTCAGCTCCAGTTTCGTATAGGCATAGACTGCTAATTCATTATTGCCAGATCTGTGCAGGCCCAGAGTCATCAGTGATGAGGGTGTAAAACAAAGCAGTCAGACAAATTTCAAATTCTGTTTTGGGAGAGAAATAAAAAAAAGTGAAGCATGTGATTTTTTTCATTCCTCCATTACAGTATTTTACATAAACTTTAATTACTCCCTTTGCTTTTTTGCCACATCAAGTTCAGTAATGTAGTGGAGATGAGTACCCTACCCAGTATGTCACACTGAAAGGAATAGGGTTATTAGCAAAATATTCTGGTCATTGGAACAACTACTATTATAACCAGACTGAAAACTCTGAGGTAATGTCTTTTTAAATAATTGAAAACCATCTTGAAGTGCTGAAAAATGTCTGTGCCTGAGATGAAGCTCTTTGTACTTGATGAAGATTGAATCAAATTGGACAATGCTGGTGTCTTAATTCTTTTGCTTGCTTTAAGAGTAAACTTCAGTCTCATATATCCAGACCATTTATAGTTTGCTCAGAAGTGTGCTTCTCTGACTCTCGGCAGTTCATTCTTTTGACGCAGTGCTATTAAATCAAGTGTATTTCTATCAGAAGCAGAATATTTGGACAAAACAGCCCTTGTCATTAGTGTTCCTGTTCATATGGAGCCTGCTTATTAATTTTGATTGAATGCGTAAAAGCTCGTTTTCAAAAATTACTATCATTAGTCTTTTTCTCTGTTCTTCTTCTAGTATGGGGCTATGAGAAGAGGAAGGGTATTATTTTCTGTGCTTCTACAAGAAAAGTGTTTTCGTAGATGCAGAGAAAACAGTACACTGTTAGTGTTTTTAACTTGACCTCTTGGAAATGACAGGCATTATCCACATACTTTCAAAGATTCAGAAAACACATGGATCCTTTTCCTCAATAATGAATTAAACATTGGTAATATCTGTCTCAAGAGCAGATATTCATCTGCAGATAAGACCTGAAAGAGCAGTTAATACCAAATACACTTTTAAATCTCATTATGCAAGACTGAGAAGGTTAGAAAAATAGAGGCTGACTGCAAAAAGAGGTAGCCAGCTCTCTCTAAAATCTTCTTGCTGGTAGCAGTCTATCTCACCTTAAAATTTTTCTTGTTCTAAGTGTTTATTTATCTGATAAGTTAGTGGTTTTATTAGCTATCTTTATAAGTTACTTAGGAATTAACTGATACTAACAATAGAAATTGAGAAGAATTAATTCTTGTATAGTTGAAGAGTGTGAAGTATATGAAACAGGCTGTTACATTTTTTTGTTTTGTATTTTGTGGACAGACAGTTCAGTAAAATGTTTCCATGTATGACATTGCATGGGCTGTTTCCTCTCCCCTGCATGTCACTGACTAACAGAGTCTTCTAATATCATGAGACAGACTTCATTGGGCTTCAGGTCGTGCCACAGAGTGACCGGACCTGATGGAAAAGAAATGAGAAAAAAATGGTAAAGACACATCACATGAAAATAAAATGAAAAATAAAAAACCAAACACATAAGATTAGCAACTCTTCAGACTGAAATAGTTTTTGGATAGCTACTATCTAGTAGCAAGTCCTGTGCAAAACCGAAGATCCAAATTACAGTTTCTAGTTGATGCCCTGTTGCAGTTATTTTCTGTTTCCTTTCCATGTGTTCCTGTTGTGATGGAGGGAAAATAGGTTTTGAAAAAAAAAAACAACTAAAGATGTGGCTGCCTTTTTTCATATTTCAGGATATATCCCTTGTCTAGTTCAAGTTGATGTAGTTTACCCAATGCAGTACAGTGACATCTGTTACTGTCAGGCTGAGAATAGGTAATTCTATCCATAAAGGAGATACTTTCAACTCTACAGCAAGGCACTAGAGATAAGATGCAAGACAATGTTGACATCTCCAGCTCTCAGCAGAAGGTGAAGACTTGACAAAATAAGCCTTGTTAGGAGTCAGGGAATATCTTTGTGGGGTATTATTTGGATGTTATGAGAAAAAGGGGGAGGTGGTGTTAGAATGATGCTGTTTGACAAGACCCCTCAGGGAAGTGGATAATGGAGATCTGTATTCCACTTGGCTCTGGGAGAAGGGATAAGGCTTTTCACAGTGTGTGTGCTGTTGTGTTAATAGCATGAACATTATTCCTTTGAATAATGTTTGATGTTGCAAACAGGAGCATATGCTGTCATTGCAGCATGCAGGCAAATGTTTGCATGCAAGAGTACTATTTTTGAAGAGGAATTGCCTAGAAAGCCCAGGATTGTCTTTGTAGATTACTGGGAAACATGGTTGATGAACTCTGCATGAATATTTAAAATTACTTATATGGAATCCTTTACAAGCTTCATTGAGTCTGCGGATGGGGAGAAAAGTGGTTTTGGATTATACATACTAACCTACTCAGAGTGTTACACACTGGTCTGCCACTGAGAAAATATCACACCTCAAGTCAACACATTTTCTCCCCTGGTCAGGCAATAGGTTTTCCTTGTATCACTGAGCCTAGCACTGTGCTTGATAATCCTCCTTTTCCTCTGCTATCAATTCAGAATTAAGATACTGCTGTGATTTAAGCATTCTCACCTGTTTCTGATATCAATTCTGTTCAGACTCTTGCCCCTGCTTAAATGCTTTCTTGTATTGAAGGTGCTTGCAAAACCAATTACATTGCAGCATCATCATTTTCACAGAACAAAAGGCTTCTCAGCTTTTTTTATTGTCTCATGCAAGGCTTCTTGCATGCTGAGACACACAGCAAAGGCAATTTACTCCTCTGCTCATTGGCCTCATGAGAAGAGGAAGGTTTCAGTGTGAGGTTGCATTTTGAGACCCATGAATTAGCACCTGGCTGCTGACTGCATCCGTCACCTTCTGTGTGGTGGCCTCCATGTGCCAGACATAGCTGGTCAGCAGAGCCTATCAGCAACACTGGTGCAGGATACCTGGTAGCAGGACACAGCACTGGACTCACATATTCTAGGCAGCAGATAATGTAGATGCAGAAAATGTGAGATTTTTCAAGCCTGGAAGAAACATGTTCATCCTAAACAGGGCTGCAGTACAGCTAGAGGAGCTCAAAAGTGCAGTCTGTCATTGCTTTGGTCTTTTAGTACTGTGGCTGCAATTTCCTTGCATATATGCTCTGCAGATGTTAGTTAGAAGTTTCCATGTTGGTTGCTAGCAGCACAACCTGTTACTGCCATAAATTGAAGAGCTATTGGACCAGGGGAAAAGGTCATTGTGATGAGACCCAAGCAGTGGTCACTGGGAATAAAGTTGTCATAGGCTACACCACATAATTAAAAATGAAGACATTGGATGACAATATATTCAGATTTCACAGGTCATATTGATTTGGATTTTCATTGTATTTCTGTTTGCCAAAAAATACCCCTGAATACTGTGTGCTGCACAGTAGACTTTTGACAGTTGTTTGAAAGAAGCAGTCATAACTTTCCATTAATTTCCCAGGATAGCAGCCTGGCAATCATGCTTTGTGACAGGCTGTGTGTTTGACCTGTGCGGTCTGAAATATTTTGCTCATGTTCTTGTAAATAGGATGGTTGAGTCAAGGGAAACCCTCAGACATGGGAGGGAAATCAGACCTTCCCTGGACATCATCTGAGGAGAAGCAAGGGAAGGGGCTTTCAGAGACATTGAATGTAGGAGGGAGGTGACGAGGGGCGGCTATGGAGCTGAGATCAGCCATTTGAGGGACAGAAAAAACTTCTTATGGACCATGTTCCTTAAGGACTTCTTAAGAAGTGAGTACAGTTGCTGCAGAATGTGACTGATTGCAGGAATAAAGCTTAGGGACAAGGACCTGCTTGCAAAGAGTCAATGGGTGAAAGAAGTATCAGTTATAACCCATTTTCATTTCTCTTCTCTCTGCAATAGTATTTTTTTTAGGTTTTTTTTCCTTTAATTAAAATATTAACTATTATATTTTATACTTTAACAAAGCCTGGATATTTTTGTTTAAAAGCCCTTCGGTCTTTTTTGCAGAACTGTCTATAAAGAGAAGACTTTGGATCTTTTTACACATTAAATATAAGTTAATCCTTATCTCCATCCCTGCCATCTGCCACATGGAAGGGCAAAGTGGACAGGGATAAAGGTCCTTATTCTGTAAAAAGCAAGACAGCTTTGACCTTATGCTCAGTAGTTCCCTGTGAGCACATGGACTGCAACTCAAAACACAACAATCAGCAAAGCTATCAGGAGTGCACAGGGTTAAGTATCAAGCAGATCCTGTGAGAACAGAGAAATTCAAGATGGTGTTCAGTGCTCAAGGACCAATTAAGCCCCATCAAGGCCTGTGCTACTGGAAGTGGGGCTGCTCAGCCATCTGATGAAGGCATTGCAGAAGGGCTGCCTGCTGGGCAGGGCTCTTTGCTTTAAATGCCATCCCATTTGCTTCGTGGCAACTCAGCAACCTACACACAGCACTGGGTAGCACAGGATTGCACATGGATGGATGTATAGCTACAAATAAATTACATGTTAAATCCATTCAATTAGCTTCAGCAGTTGTTTGGAAATGTTAAGAAAGAGTTTGAACAAAAGACATGATCAGTATTACCAAAGCATTGCATTATCCTTGTCACCTTAGAAAGCTTCAGGCCCTGTGTTTCTGTGTTCTATTAGATCTCAGAAGGGTGTAAATATTTGCAAGAGATCCCTAGAGACAGGGCAAAGCACCAAGGTTGTAAAGTTGTGCTGTTTTAATTTGAGGAGGCAGAAAGCCAAGTTACATTGACAGTTTAAGTACCAACAAAATAATAAACTAAAAGCAGATTCTGTGTCCAAGCCTCTTCTGCTTTCAATTCCCACTGAGACACTCTGTTCCAGTGCCCTTGTTCCATTCGACTTTCTTGCAGAGGAATTGGAGAGTATCCAACTATTAAAATTACCTCAGCTTTAATTTATTCTGGTTTTGATGTTCATAGCACCATATTTCTAATGTTCCTAGATCTTTTCCTTAGCCTCTGATGCTATAATTTACCTGCCCAGTGTCTCAAAGGCAGATAGTACTTACTTTAAAAGTTACCCATATTTTTAATATCCATGTGTTTATACAATATATGAAGTTTGTGGAGTGAGTGAGGAAGGGGGATGATTTATGCTTCATGAACATTTCCAGCCATTTAAAAGACAAATGAATTTCAGTTTTACAGAGGCATCTTAGCAAAAACCTGTACAGGTCCGTCATATTTAATGTAACTTACACTTGGCAAAAAAATGAACAAGCTACTCTCCCTTAGTACCAAGTACCTCACAGAACTAGGCATGATCCAGATAAATGTTTTCCTTTTCCATGCCACAGTATTTTAAAGAAAAACACTGAGACTGGTGGTCATGGGAAAAAGGCATGTGAATTAAGAACCACTTAATTTTATATGTCAGGATTTTAAAATAGCTTGACCCTGAGGCACCTTTATGTAAACCTGGAAATGGAAAGGAAAATCAGTGAAACAAAGCTGTAGCACTTGTGAAGGCATTTTTTCAGAATAGGTTAAATTTAAATAAAACTCAAGTCCAAATCTTTTTTTCCATGTGATTGCAGGACTGTAGGAATGGGACCTATATATATATAAGTAGAAGAGAATTAAGGTGAGAATTAAATTCTGAAGACTGACCATGTAGGGGCACAGAATGTCTCAAGAAAGCAAATCTAAGCAAGATGTCCTAAGATTGCATCGCAGCTGGTGAAAGTGAGCTCTGGTCCAAGGTGAGCACGGATTCCGGAGCCCTGTGGACACTCATTTGCTGACTGCCACATCACCTCTCATGACTCCCTGTGGCTGGCCAAGGCAGGGCATGGATTTTGATTTCCGCCTGCATTTAGATGCTTGGTATGATCTCTGTGCACTCTCACTGCTCTCTTGGCATTACAGAGATCAGACGTAGTAGAAAAGGAGAGTAGCCAATTTGCCTCAAAGCAAGTTAATGCATCTTCTATCACACATCTACTATTTTCAAATGTATCATGTCCTTTTATTTTCACTCGTGCATATGTGTTCAGGCAGAGCCAAATGCTCATGTGGGTCATGATGGTGTAACTTTCTTAAAACCTGGTGAAGGCAAAAAGCACTGTACAGATTTGGAACCTTATCTGACCTTAGGAAGTCTGATTTGAGTAGAGAGGCAATGAGTGTAACTTAGCATCCAATAGCAACAGAAACATAACCCCTCCTAAAAATCAGACAAATAGATCTATTTCTGTCTATGCTTGAAGCAACTGGTCAGGATTGCAAAACAGGTTACCTTTGTTAGTGTCCAAAATTGACTGGGTTTTTAGGGAAAGAAGGGGACACAGAGACACTGTTTGCATCATGCCTGAGCTGCCCAATAGATCATCCTAAACAATGTTAAATGTTTTCTTGTGTCTTTCTGACAAGCTGTTTTTTTCCTTTTTCTTGATCCTTTCCCTTTTTACTCTATAGGTGATGAAATAGATTGGCTCTAGCTCTCCCCTCCTGGCATGCCATATGTGCCGTGTGATGCCCTTTGCTAGATTGTTCCAGCCTTTGGGGAGGTGGGAATTTATTACTGGAATCAATTCAGTGTTCAGATCACTTTCATTGTCTTTATTTGCATGGATTGCAGCCCATCATCATTGAGGAGAGCAGTTGGTAGGGAGCATATGAGATAATTGCCTAAAATGAACTCTACCTCCACAGGGCACAAAGTCTCATTCAGTGGCCTTGCAGCTTTCCTATTTTGGCTTAAGCCACCCTGCTCCCTCTAGGCAGTAGCTGGTTCTTACATATGTTATGGAGACCATATGCTCAGCCTTAGATGTACTGCATGTAAAGCAATATACATTCTCTCCTGCAGACCTTTTTAGGTGGCATCCCCATCTTTCAGGTGCAGGATGTCTGACGGCAAAATAAATCAGCTTTTTTGCATGCTCGCTAACTGGGCAAAACTATGTGGGTCCAAAGGGTTTAACTCTTCCTATCTGCTCATTTCCAAGCTTGGCACAGCTCTCTGTGGTAGTGCTAGCCTCTCCAATATTGCTGCAACTCCTGCCAGGGTATATAACTTCCTTGTCAGCTTAAAACTGAGTACTGCACTATTTCATGTGGGCTTTAGGTTGGTGATGGGCCATGACTGTGTTAAATATGGTTCAAGTCTCTGAAGGTTTCCTTCCCTATATTTGCAATAAGATGAACCTAATCCCAGTGTTGTTTTCGCTGTTGGGCTGATTGAACAGATAGCATGGTGTACCAGATATGGTCAAGGATGGGCCACGTTACCTCCCCAGCTGAAACCAGTTAGCTGATGAGAACTAAGGACTGTGAACTACCAGGACCGAGGCCAGGAGAAAGCTGGAGGTGCAGGTTTTGGAGCTACAGACTGAGATCAACTGTGCAAGGAAAAATTTAAGAAGGGGAGGAGTAAAACCAGTTAGGAAGATTGATGAGGGATAGGTAGAACCATTGGTGCTTAATGCACAGTTGCTGGACTGGAGGCCAGAGGAGGGCCAGGGCTTCCCATTCCCTGCAGAAGGGAACAAAACAGCAAAAAAGGGAAAACTCCAGTGTTGGTTTACATGGTGTGAGATCATGTCTGCCTAGTATAATGGTTAGATTTCTCTAGACACTTCCTCTGAGTAACTTTGCTTTTCTAAAGAACTAGGTATGGTTAGCCTGATTGAAATGCTGTAGCAATCTGTAAGCAGGCTTCCTATACCTGCATTGTCTCACTGAAAGTTAGCTTTGCTGCATTGCACCATCCAACTGCACACAGGGTGTTGAGGGGGATATATTGTATTAGCAGGTATTGTATTGTCTGTTTTGTGGTGACTTACACCACATCAGTGTTTTTGAAATCTCTTGTCAAGTGGAGTTTTCACTTGAGGTCCCATCCATATAAACAAATACGGTTTAAGCAAAGGTAAGAAGCAAAAACTCTCAGAAGTAGCACAACCCCACAGCTCTTCTCTGCCTTGGGGCAGCTGTGTCCCATCACAGCTTTTTACAGCAGCTGGAGCTCCTTTCTTGACTCTCTTGAGAAGAGACTTTAGATGTTTTGTTAGGCTCCTGTCTGCCCTGTCCTACTTCAGTGTGTTTGGTTGGTGTAGAGGAGAGAAGGCAGTAAGCTCCTGGGTTCTTTTGGACATAAAGCTAAACTGTAACCATGGCCTGAATTAGAAGTATCAGGACAAGAGCAAAACCTCACAAACCGGTGAACTCGCCATTTGCCGAGGGCACAGCCCGAGGGGCGGCTGTCCCACAGCAGAGCAGGGAATCGCGGCAAAACGAGGTGAATTTCAGGAGTTTCGAGAGTCAGGAGAGTTGAACAGA
>VZRW01015091.1:0-14304 GCA_013398125.1 Aegotheles bennettii
CCTGTGACCAATGACAAGACTCGCGGTAGCAGCAGGAAGCTGAGTCGGGGAGATTTAGGTTAGATATCAGGAAAAGGTTTTTTACCCAGAGGGTGATCGAGCACTGGAACAGGCTCCCCAGGGCAGTGGTCACAGCACCAAGCCTGACTGAGTTCAAGAAGCATTTGGACGATACTCTCAGGCACATGGTGTGACTCCTGGGGTGTCCTGCACAGGGACAGGAGTTGGACTTGATGATCCTGATGGGTCCCTACCAATTCGGCATGTTCTATGATTCTATGATTCTATGAACAGCAATTAAGTCTGTAATCAAGCAACATTCTTGTCATGAGTGTTAGCAGGAAAAAAAGTATTCAAAAAATGTGACCTCACAAAGTGTGATACACGTTTCAGGATCTAACTGCTTCTTCCAACAGTTCTCTCTCAGTTTTCAAGGGTTTATTTCTGCGTCACTGAGCCCTTTAACATCTGCTGAATCAGTGAGTCTTGTATGCTTCAGCCCTGATTTTGGAGATGCATTTTGAAGCCTGGAAGGTTTTGTGTTCCTGTTCCTGGCAAGAAACTCAAGATGTCAGAAGAGACTGAGGGAAGTGGTAATAATACTTAGGATAGTTTAAAGAGAAGTGACAGGCAAGTGGAAATGGCTTGCAACAAAGCTGGGAACTAATTCAATGAAGTGCTGTAGTTCAGTAATTTTACACAGCAGTGACATCAATACAGTGTCTAACTAAACCATATTTGTATGAATAAACTACCAAGGTGTTGAAAAGTAATTTTACCTGGAATATACAATATTGGGTTAAATGCATAAGCTCACAACAGAATTTGTGCCCAAAATTTAATTTCTTGCTATGGTGATACTAAAAAGGGGATCAATTTCCTTAGTCCTCTAAGTTTGTCATCAGCATCTAAGTACAGCAGACGCTAGAAACTGAAGGTGGAACAGGAAGGGAAAGGAAGATGGGACAAGACGGCAGAAGCTCCCTCTGAGTGCCAGCTTTTTGTAATTAAGGCACATTATAATCTCAAAGAAAAAACATTTTTTTATAAGATACACCATAGCATTGGTATTGCCATTTCTCTACCACTAAGGTTCAACTGTTAGTACTAAAGACAGCTCTCCCATCTCATTTACTCTGTTCAGAAAAAGAAAATCCCAGTAACATAGCATCAGAATAGATACTTACCACACAGGGTAGGCACAAACCAACATGAAAACAAATGTAGGTATTTTAGGCTCTAATCAAAAGCAAAATAAATTAGGAATATTTTAAGATTAGCTTGGCATTTGTTCCTTAAGTCATCCCCAGGTAAAGCAATGGGGTGCAGTGCTGCAGAAACATTTCCCATAACACATTCCCCATGTTTCTCAAACAGCACTGCAAAGCATTCTGCACCCAATGCTTAATGGTCACATCTACAATAGTCCTTCAGGTTTTTTTTATTAAATGTTTCTCAGTTCTTCTTTTCTTCCTGAAGTTTGTGTTTACACAGGTACTCTGCTTTATGCACTGTGTGTGTATCTTCTCCCTCCTTTGACATTTCTGTCCTCTTACTTCTCCCTTTCTTTATTATTTGGTCTCGCCCTTACAGATCAAAGCCAGTAAAATTGCTTGCTCACAGACTGAATTTCTACTTCACAAGCAAAAAACCAAACAAAACCAAAGAAACAATTTTCTTTGCTCCTTATATGATTTCCCATGCACTTTCCTTCCCATCGCCTGTAAGTATCAGCTCCTGTCACATACACAGCATTTATGCTTTCTTTCCACATGGCTTAATAGAAGGGCTTCCCCACCTGGTGCTGAGCTAAATCCAGGAAGACCTGGTAGCTTCTTGCAGAGCCCAGCAATATGTCAAGCATAAAGAAAAAAGAAAGGCAATCTTTTCTTTGGTCTCTTCTATGTGCCCTTCTTCGCCCAGACTCATGTTTCTCTGAGAGTGGGCTCTCTTCTAAGGGTGTACAAGGCTAAATCTTGATCTCTCTGGGTCTTTTTTGTACATGAGAGCAAGATCCTGGGATGTGCCCTTGTGTCCTTCCCTTAAACACCTGTTGATCATGGCAGAAGTTATGACTGACATAATCCTAAAAGCAATACAAATCTTCTGATACTGATATCTCTGGAGTGAAAAACACAGCATTTCTCATTCACTTTTACCAGAGATATCTTCCTATAATTTGTTTTGTTAAAAGCACCTATAGTCTCTGGATATCCTCCAGTATCAGTACATGTTGGATGCATGACTCATCACTTGGCCCTAGTTATTTAAATAAATTTGTTCAGCTTTGTCATCATATTCAGTCATAATTCATATTCATTCTGGATTTCTCATCAAGCAAACCATTGTATCAACACAGCTAATAAAATACCATACGTGAACATACTGGTTACAGTGATGCGCCGCATAACAGTTCAATATTTGAAGTTACTATGGAAAGACTAGAGCATCTTAAGCACAAATAGAACAAAACTGTCAAAGATCTCACTTCCAGTTAAATAACAATGAAGTGTGTCATGTCTAAAAAGAGAACATGAAAAAGTCGTAACTGCCAGTTGAACTACCACTTCAGTGAACCTGGGCTTGCTGGTCAGAACAAACCAGATGTGAAAGGTCTATAGTTTTGGTGTTGCTCCAGATGGCTTCAGCATTTGTTACTGCATGACAAGTGGAACACAAAGCAAAGCAAAATGCTTTCAGGAAAAAAGGAAAGCTAAGTTCTACCTCAAAACAAGTTTTGTTTCCACTCTCTTAACATAACAAAGACACACACCCACCTCTCTGGATTTACATTATTTCTATTCATCCTGTCACCCATGAAACACTTTTTACCATATTCCTCAACTGCATTCCTAATTTTTTTCTTCAACTGGTGGTAGCACTGTGTTTGGAATTCATGCTTGCGCCCAGCACACACACTAGAAGCATGACGGTGGATCCCCAAATACCATGATGGTTTGTATGAACTCAGGCTTCTACTTCTCACATCTGTCTAAGACAGCCAGCTAGGAGAATTGTCCTTACCTGGGAGCAGATCTGAGTTTTCATTATGAGGTTGAACTATGCTCAGCAGTTCTCTCTCTGGGCACTCATGGTTCAATGACCATCTTCAAAGCCTTTAGTCAGCTTACGATTTCTTTAGTCAGCAGCATATGGACAAATGTGTAAAATAAACATAGTTTATTATTTCATATTACCCTAAGCAAGAAGAAGAGCAAGTCATAAGGGCTTTCCAAATAACCAATAATTAAAATGTTCATGATCTCAATCACTACATTCTTTTTTTTTCATCGCTCATTTTATTCTTTCTATCCTTTTTTTGATGACATCACCTAAGTCAATTTATCTGCTCTAAGTAAAAGTATTTGGCTCCTATATTAGCTAGCATACATCTCTTTCAGGAATATCTTCACAGTGTCAATTGCATTTCTGGAGACTCCTTTATAAGCGGGTGTCTTCAGCGGGTGTGCCCAGAAGCTGTGGCAACAGACGCATTTGACTTATGTACCTACCATCTGCTTATGCCACACCAGAGTCCCTCTGAGTCCGAGTCTCTCACGTATTTAGGTAAGCCCAGTAAGACTTGCCTGCTGTATGAAGCTGGATGCTATGCCCGTAGATTTTAAGTCACTTAAAATCACTGCTAGACACAGCTGATTTCTGAAGATCACATCACTATCACACTTGTAGGCATTCTATGCAAAGCTGAGAAGATCTTCCTGCCAGCACTACAAAAGAAACAAAACCCAGCAGCCTACAGGATATAGTACATCTTTTGATCTCTGCCTACATGGTTATTGTCTCCACTAATGCTAAATAAACACTAAATCAGCAGGAATGCTTTTAACTTACCTTCAAAGTCCCTATAAATTATAAAAATCTGTTGAACAATTAGGTGCGTAGAAAATTAGGTTGTAAAATTACATTTTGTATCATATAGTCCATATATGTGCTGTCTTATAACCATCATTTTTTAAAATCAAAATAATGGAACTGACAAATATGCTTCTGGAGTTCTAGATATAAGATCTGAAGGCAAAAAAAGCCCAAACAAACAAAAAGACATTAAGCAAATCCTCGGATTCTGTTATTTTTCCCAGACTTAAAGACTGGAAAGATTTTGCACTTCCTTTCCTCAGTGGGATTACAGTATAAAGGAGACCAGGGAAGGGATGAAGTAATACTATTCAGAACACTTTTAACTTACAGTGACAGGCAAATGGAAACAATTTGAAGCAGGACTGGAAACTCATTCAGCAAAACACTCTGGTCTGTCAGTTTTACATGGCAGTGATGTCATAAACCATAACAGAAATATGCTAGCTCAGAAAGTTTCAAATACTGTAGTAATATATACTGCAAATGGGAAGACCCAAGGAAAAGAAAAATAGGAAGGAGAGAGTGAGTCATGAAATTCAGCTCATTAATCAAGTGAATAAATGCTGATAGAAGAAAATGTAAATAAAATTATTCTAAGAAATGACAGAATTAAAAATACACTTGTTTTAACTTTATATCTTACTTACAGACTTATGACAGAGCAAAATCTTCAGTGATACTAAATTCTTGTAAATAGTTGGACTTTTGTGAAACATCTCATTGTGCTGCAGTTTAGGACCATAATCATCACTGCTATCCTCACATCATGGAAGATTTTTGTGTATAACTACTATAGCTATTTTTTGGTTTCTTCTCATCTGATTCTCTTTCAAAAATAGAGCAGAAACACAAAACTTTTCTCCAGTCAGCAACTCACCAATTCTTAGTCCATATTTTTTCCAAAAATTATAACCAATTTCAAGTTGCAGGAAAATCAGATGTAGACTGCACATGTGTTTTGTTTGTATCTAAAAGCTAGCATTGTTCTTTGCAGCAAAGTCTCCTGCGTGGCAAACTACATCTTAACTAATCACTAGAATTACTTCTTAAGAAACCAAAAGAAGGTTCAGTTCCTTATTTGCTGTATTTCAAGAAAGTGTTAATTCATGCTCCTTGGAAGTCTCCACAGTTCCTCAGGACCTGCAGTACACTCCTATGAGCCATTTTACCAGCATAATTTTTACAAGAACCTTGAGGCACTGTTAAGCACACAGTGATACAAAGGCTCCTAAAGGCACTTCTGTGCACATCCTTCTGGTTTCTGTACTCAAGGACGTTGCCTCTCTCTGTACTGCCTTTTGGGAAGACCCATTAACACCTTCTCCCACCTTTGACATGATATGGTAGGACTCCAAGTGCATGATCCAGGCCCAGTAGCCCCACTGAGTGGAAGGACTGCTGATTTTGTCCCTTCACAATGCCCCCTGAGAAGAAACAGGGATGAAATATGGGATGACTCCCTTTCCACCTGGGGATAGGGAGATGCCGGATCTGCACAAGATATCCTTTCACCTCAACCCAATGAAATCCTAGTTTGCCATCATGCTTTCACTCCTCTCAAGCCTTGATTATAATGGCCCTTTTGTTTCCCAAAAGCAGCTGGTGGCAGCAAGTGCTGCTCTTCTCCTGCACTGGCTCGTGCTGCATGTTTGCAGCTCCAAGGAGGAGCATCTGGCAGTGCTGGTAGCAGCAAGGAGGTGTCTCAGGCAGACAGCACCAACACCCACAGCTGAGCGTCATGTCTCCCCCTAGCCCTCTATCTTTCTCCAGCCTGAGAACCGCTACCCTGATGCAGACTATACTTAGCAAGTCACCTTTCAATACTTAAAAGGAGCCTATAAGAAAGATAGGGACAGACTTTTTAGCAAGACCTGGAGTGATAGGACAAGGGGTAATGGTTTTAAATTGAAAGAGGGTAGATTTAGACTAGATGTTAGGAAGAAATTTTTTACAATGAGGGTGGTTAAACACCAGAACAGGTTTCCCAGAGAAGTGGTAGAAATCCTCATCCCTGGAAACATTCAAGGCCAGGTTGGATGGGGCTCTGAGCAACCTGATCTAGGTGGAGACGTCCCTGCTCACTGCAGAGGGGTTGGACTAGATGATCTTTAAAGGTCTCTTCCAACCTAAACCATTCTATGATTCTACATCTTAGGAAGCCCAACCTGATGCTTTTCCTTCATCCAGAAGATGCAAATGCTCTCTTAAATTAAGTACTGTGAATGAGAAAACACATCAGAATAGGGTTGGCGTGGGGATTTCTGAGGTTTCTGTATGGGGATTGCTCAGGGGTTTTTTTAAGAAAGGTAAAGTCTGAAAGCCAAAGTGCAAGCAGTTCACAACCCACTTCTCATCAATGAAACCACGGAACCTATTCTCATGGTAAAGAGGATTTGGGAAAAATCAGACATTATGTTCTACTGTGAATTCATTAGTTATGCATTTACAAAGGGACATCATACACAGAAATTTCATTTTACAATCAAGATTATGATTCAAACTAGACATACGCAAACCATTGATTAGCACAGATATTCCCATCTTGGTCTATACATCTATAACATTAAAACTTTTGTGCTTTTTTTTTTCTTTTAATATGATCTCCTTAGAAGGCATATTATTCCTTAAGCATACTAACACAAGTTCTCAAGTTATCTCAGGATAGTTATTTAAAAAGACAATGCAATATTTCATAACAAACATTTATAATCAGGTTTTTAACAAAGTAATTCATCATATAAACAAATGAATCAGTCAGATAGTAAATAAATATTTGTACTGGTAAATGCTAGCATTTTGCTTATATCATGTAGGACCTGATCCTGCAAGCCCTCTGTATACATCTTTATCCCCACTGAATGACTGGTGTAATTTCTTGTTCTAATCTATTATTTTACTTTGAGCTGAGCAAATACTTTCTGGCCACTAAGTTAAGTAATTGAAATAAGCACTGAAATACATCCCAGCAGACAATTATCTCATTAGATGTATTCGTAAATATATTTTCCCCCACTGTTTATGAAACCATCACAACCATTTATCAACAGGCATTCAGTTTTTGATACTTAGAATCTGAGTTGCATCAGTTAGTCAAAATTAATCAAATAAATTGTATATTCCTTGTCCTTGGCCTTCTTATTTAACAAAGTGTGACCTTTGCACTCAATTTAAAGAGTCGTTTCCAATAATTATTTTATAAGTAATACTGATTTTTTCTTTCTCCAGACATGTGAACTAACGGTACTGGGCTAGGAAGGCAAGAGCCTTCAGGAGAATAACAAGCCAGGAGTTGTCCCTGGGGAGGGCAGACAAGTATGAATTACCTTCTATCTGTTCTCATCTACCATGATTACTACCTTCTCCAAGTCAATGGGGATGGCCTTTTTTAAAGCATACAAAAAGCTACAGCCAGTCCTCTAATTCTGAGTTTACTTACTCCTTTTCAGGGATGACTTTTTCCTTGACTGGTAAAGCCAGAACCACAGACAGTAACCAACATACACACCCTTCTCATGCCGTAGGAAATTTATCAGGATATTTTCATACAAATAAATGTGTCAGTGAATTCCAATCTCTTGTTTTTTGAAATGGAAAACAGAAGGAGTCAGTTATAGCTGAAAAACTTACAAACTTAAATTCAATAATTGCTTACTTTTTCTTGCCTGGCTTTATCAGCTATATTTGAAATACAGTTTGAAATCAGGGGTACTGAGGCTACTAGATGTAGCCACTGTGTTAATTTAAGTTTGACTGAATTCTGATGGTTTCTTGGATGCCTCTGAGCTCTTACCACAGTATAATATGAAACATTCCAAGCATGAGGCAAAAATAATGACAGTGTATGTAACAAATCACTGCCTGAACTGAAAAGAGAAACATATTTTGAAACTATTCTCTATATATACCTAGATATACATAGGGATATACACACATGTACATATATATCCCTACATAAACATTTCTATAAAATACAGAAATTGATTTTATTATTTCTTATGTTGGTATGATTTTAGATACTTTACTCTATGAATCCACGATATGTCAACTTCAGGATGTCCAGAAAGATAAATCTGAACACAATTTTATAACCTTCACTAATACAAATATATTGGGAAGGAATTCTGACCAGCAATAGTAAATTTTGAAACTTAAATAATTATTCTACAATTATTTTAATTTTAACAACAAATTGCTATTCATGGAAAATGTACAAAAAAAAAAAGATACAGTTTTAACTTATAATGCTCTGTATCAAGCACAGCTTTACGAAAGGAATGTAAATGAAAATTGTGTACTAGAGAGACTCATTCTAAAAAGAGAAACAGCAACTTACATTATGTGTTTCAAAAAAAGAATACTGTATACCTGGACTTTATCATAAATGACCATGTTAAGTCACAGTTTCTTCTTGCCTGCAAATGAACGACATTGGTTCACAAATCTTTGAAGTGTACAAGAGCATTTGATTAAGTCCTGTTCCTTGTGAAAATAGAGTTCATTTACACTTGGAGTGAACAACAATGAGGAGTTTGTTATTATAATAAAACATTTAAGGACCAGTTGTATTTGCAAGTAGCTCCTCAGTTTTTGTTTTTGTTTTTGTTTTGGTTTTGGTTTGTTTTGTTTTAAAAAAATAAAAATAAAGGTATAGTCATAGTTATTAATTTACTTTAAAAATTCTAAAGACGAAGATAAGTAGTGTTTAAACATATAAGTCCTCATATAAATTTTAAAACTCAAGTTTATCTTATAGAGTTCCATCCCCAGAAGAAGCATAAAGCACTTTAGTGGTACCTTCACCAGTAAATATTTATATCACAGCAAATCTGAGACATGCAACACGATGATACTGTGTCCCAAAACTGAGAGAGGACATTCTGATGTAGTCTCTTGTGGTGGGTGTGCTCCATGGGATCATATGATTGCTGTGACTTGGCTGAATTTCAAATAAAGGAAATATGAAGGAATCCACCTCACTAGTTTAATTAGGCATAAGAAACATCAGTGGACATCAGATTCCTCCCATTTGAGGTCAACAGTCTTTGGAAGACAATAAGGAGGGAGTGTAAAATTACAACATCAAAATCAAATAATAATAACAATAATGAGGTAAACTCCCCTAAAGAGGCTTAAAGAAGCTGAGATGTCAGGACAGAGTTCGATTGTACCTGATACCAAAATGTTTCTGTAGCCAGAGTTCAGCAAGCTGCATGGTAGAGGCAAATGTACTTCCTTTGGACCCTAAGCACATTTTATATTGCTTCGGATCCAAATTGGGGTCACACTGAACTGGGTGAAAAATATGGACAACTCCTACTTCTTGACTTCTGAAAGCCTTCAAGCCAGATGTTACCACTTTAGTAAAGAGGTCTACGTCCTCAAGTCCCCAGCCTTGAATTGAAGTATCAAATCCACCAGCAGTAAGTAGATCACTTTTGTAAATACAGGTAATTCCAAATCCATACTCCCTCCAAAATCCAGTTCTTTTTGTGAAAATAAAACTACTGTCAGCTGGAGGGTTGCCCCCATATATTACTTTTGGATCATATTGGCTAAAGATGATAGGGTAGTAAACCTGTTCTCCCTGAATGGTGTTATCTCTGCATCGCTGGAGGAAGTCTGGTGTGAATACCAGATCAACATCACAGAACAGCAGCAAAGTGCTGTTGTCAAAGAGAGATGAGGCCATTTCAAGACCTAAACCTCTAGAAAACTTTCCTGCCATCGGTATCAGTGTCATATCTGCCTTAGGATACTTAGTGTTGTATTCCTTCATTAGCTCTATGTGTTTGATGGAGTCTTGACCTGACTCAGAACTGAACAGAATTACTGCCAACTTTACATTCTGCCTAGGAATCAGACAAGTCTTCTCAAAGTTATCCATAAATCTTGAGAAAATATCAAATCTTCCTGTGATAGGAACAAGAATATGTATTTTCTTGTCATTGTGTCCCCCAATGTCTTTGTTGCCTTGGAATGATGAGGAAAAAATCTTTAAAGAATTTGAAAGAAGAGAGAAAGACTGAGTGTCAGTGCTGGCCTCCTCTAGCAGGCTTCGTACATCCAGCTCCTCTGCTTCTTTGAAGAAAGGTTTGCTAAACAATTGTTGAAGGTAAGCATGGCGTCTCACTGGAACTGTAATTTTCCTTCCTTTGTGTCTTTTGTACAAAAGCAGTAAATCCAGGATGTACTCCACTCCATGCAGAGGGTCCACCCTGCGATAGCCATATTGTATTTCCTTGAAATCAATAAGTCTTCCTCTAGATCTAGAGTTCTCATTTATCATTTCCATGACTTGCATCATGGTGTCATCCAGTGCAGCCTGCAGGACACTGCTCAGGCTCTGTCGGGGTGGCTGGTTCTCCACCATGGAGTAAAGAAATTTTCCTGTCAGGAACTCCCACTCAATGATTTCATCCCTTTCACGTGGCTGGAAATGACTGAAAGATGGCACAACTCCCAGTTGCTGATCTTCCTTATTTACTTCACTGTTACTGAGCTTGCTCATCAGGGCACTTTCTCTGTGGAGCTGGATGGTCCGATAACGCAGTTCAGAAATTTTACGACTCAGTATGTAATTGTGCAGCCTGTATTGGTATGCTGGGCTTTTGTTTGGATGAAGTGTTATGGCTGTGTGAATCTTGATGTTGTGAAGGTCTTGAATGTAACCCTTGCGGCTGTGTTCATAGTTTTCATAGAATAACTGCTGCATCTAAAAAGAGAGAGAGAGAAAAGATATTAAGTGGAAGCGCTTCTACCCACAAAAGCACCCACATTGGTACTGTTTATCATTACCAACTCTTATTCTATAGACAATCAAGGCTATTTTTAGGCACAGAACTTTAAAGTATTCAGTAAGAATTATTTACAGTTTTGGTCTCAGACTCTGTGCTGTCCACAGTAAGGAAATACTGTCCCTCTAACTTGGGCAGATACCTTGGGTTTATCTTTACTTCATCAAAATGCAAAACTAAATGAAACATTAACAGAAATTCTATAGATAATATTTCTGAGTTCCTACGTGCAGGCTGAATGCTGCTATGTATGAAACACTAAGTCTTCACCAGCATCCAAACCCTTGTTATGATAGATCCTTACTGAATTGTTAGCAACACTGATTATGCTTTTTAAGATGACCTTGGATTTATGTCTACGGAGCATAAAGCTGCTTTCATTTCCTACAGACATCCACAAATGGATAATGCTACTTAACATTCAAAAACTGAATGGACTTCTCAACAAAACTATTTTTTTCCCATGCAGACAAAGAATTCATTGACTGAAATATAACCACTGGAATGTGTGTGATACATATAATAGATACATATAATAGGATACATATAAAAGAGTACGCCAATTAAGTTATAGATACAGCTTAGTATAGTAGTATAACTCACTCTGAATGTTTTCCAATATATTTCTGTGGCCAGAAAAAACATTCCACTTCTGTCAAATTAGTAATTGTAATATCTTCTAAATAGTGAAGAGATACATTTTATAGCTGAAGCACAGGTCTAGGATTTTAAGTATGTGGCCATTACACCTTTCTGTGCTAGCAGATAAACTATGAGGAAATCATAAAACTTCCTGTGATTCAGTTTCCTGCCTAAAAGAAAGCCTAGCTCATTATTAATTTAATGTGATGAATATTTATTATTATTTGGGAAGTGATATGGAGGAGTAAAATATTAACTTCATAAAAACATTTAAGACCCACTGCTCTTTGCTAATATCTACTAACTCCAGAGAAACAGAATTTCCCATGAGTAGCAGATAAAGGAGAAGAGGCTGCTCTTTCTCATCTGTGAACAGACTGGTCTGTAACTAATACATAAGGAAAATGAGCTAGCTAGACAGAAAATGTTGTTCAAGGTGGTGGTGTAAGCTTGAGCTATAATCAGATTTTGAGATGGGCACTGATGTTTGTCTTTTTATACACTGAGGAAATCAAGGAAGAGAGGTGAGGTCTGATGACACAATGTCTAAGACTCAAAATATTTAGCTCATTTTACCACAATTCTTTCTAGAACAGAGGTTTTACTACTAAAAGTAACATTAAGCACAGTGCAATAAAGGTAAAATAACTCCTAAGAAAGCTAAGAACCATGACAATTACTTCAAATCCATTAGCATGTACAAGAAAAACACATTGTCATACTTAGAAAAACAGAATTTTAATAAAAAAATTCTAGAATCTCCCTCCCCATTCCATTCAGGCCTCAAATGATTCTGCTTGAGCAAATACATCTACTACTACTAGGTCAGCATTTATGAGTCACGAGTCATGTAACATGGAGAAATGCAGCAGCCTAATTCTGAGAACGACCTTAAGGTATCGTAAATTTGCCTTTAACACACAAAAAGCACATTTGTTCTGTCTTGGGAGGTGGGTATTTTGCTTGTCACAGGAAGTGAGATGAGATGAACCAGGAACATAATGGTTTGAGCAACTTCCTTGCTATCATGGATACCAGGAAACACCATCAGTACTGAGTCAGCGTTTAACCAGCAATGCTGGCCAAATCAAAATATGGCTTCCTTGAGAACAAGAGATGGACACTGGCAGGACAGGCAGATTAGAAATGAGGTATTGGATTAAAGAAAAGTGCCTGGGAAAGGGTTGGGTGAGGATACTTGCTTTTTGGAAGAATCATTTTCCCTTCTCCCTCTACAGTTTACATTTTGAATAAAGAAAAATGATCAGCTGACTGGGTGAGATTTCCATCTCTCCAGTTCTAAGTCAGATTCCCTTGTCCTAGGCCCTTTTATTTAAAGCTGCCTACTGTGTGCTCTGCAAGTTGACTGTGCTTTTGTATTCTCCACTTCTTCTGAAAAAAGTTGAATCCATGATTTTCACACTTAGAGTTTCACACTAAAATGCTCATATAGGAAAATAAAGGAAAAGGAAATGTATAGTGTTGACAATAAAGAAAAGAAGGGGAAGCTGTTTGGTTGATGAATGGTATCAGCATCCTTCCCCACAAATCCTGACACTTCACTCTTTCCTAAGTCCTCTAACCATAATCACTTGAGTTTTAATTCATCCACAATGAGGAATGGCATCTGAGTATAACTGAAATAACTGTTAACTACCTTCACATATGCATCTTACAGTGCCTGAATTTTCACAGTAAGTTTTACTTAAAGTAGCATAATGTATTTTATCCAAAAGATTTTCAACATATTACAAATTATCACTGTAAAACTCACTGCTGTTCTCCTATTGTGTAAATTCTTCTGTAACCCTTGACTTCTTACAAGGTCAGCTTCACAGTAGATTCGTTAGCAGCACTCATTTAACAGGAATATTTAACATAAATACCACATTTTTATTACATTCTAATTTCAGATGTCTTGATTTATTAGCTATGCTTCATTGAAATCATAGCAAGAGGATATACCCCATTATACTACTGATTTGGCCTTTGATAATCAACAATAGATTAACAGCAGCAGTGAAAAAAAATAATCAACTCAGTAACACAATATTATCACACACATACAAAACTGTACTAATCTATTTTAAATGTTACTGAATACTTTTAATAGCTCCCAATACAGAGAAAACAGTTCAGAATAAATATGACACTGAAATAATAAACTCTTCTTTAAGACAGCAGCTTTTTAATCTTGGTGTCACACAGAAATTTGTTTTCAATATTGCAGGAGAAAATTGTCTTTTTACAAATCAAATTATTAACATATAGATGAAAGCAATTCAATGTGATCCTAGCCTTGCTTTGAAATTTCTAAGCAAGGTGGTCAAGCCTAGGAGGCTATGGAAAAATGATTAAGCTACCTAAAGAATGGATCTGTGCAAGGGCCTGAATTGGTCAATGCATTCATAAGTGATCTGGAAAAGGAGGTGATCTGGGAGGTGGTGAGATTTCCCAAATATACATAAACTAAAATTATTCAGCATGGTGAAAGTGAACCTGACTGCAAAAATTCTCATGATTTTGAATTGTGAGATAATAAAATGGCAGATTAAATTCTGTGCAGATAAATGCAAAGTACATGTGCAAAAGGCAAACCTTTATATATTTCAAGAATGCCAGACTGTATGTAAGCTGTTAGCACTCTGGAAAGAGAACCTAGTTACACAGTAGGCAATTCTGTGCAAAGGAAATGTCACATTGATGTTCAGTAGTGATGAAAGGAAAAGCAAATTGCATGAATACAAGTCTAGTGTGAACCAGAAAGATCATTACATGGTTGTGCCCATAGTGCACCTGAATCATGAAGGCTGTGAGCAGGTACCTTGTTGATATCGTGATGTCCTATCTGAAATTGATAACATATGAGTAAAAAGGTACTAACCAAGGCCACCAGATGACCACAGATGTGGATCATTAAGTGAATAGATGGCTAGGGCACAAGGGAGCAATCCAAAGAGGGCCAACCCTGAGATCACAGAATCACAGA
>VZRW01015092.1:0-34336 GCA_013398125.1 Aegotheles bennettii
CAGCCGGAGCCGAGGGGGGAATTCAATCGGTTCCGGAGGGGCTCAGCCGGAGCCGAGGGGGGTCTCGGACAGCGCCGGCGACAGCGCGGGCCGGGTGGCCTGGAGGAACTGCGGCACAGGGGGCTTCGGGGCTGCGGGTGCAGCCATGGGCCGGTCATCAGGGAGCCGGGAGAGCCGGAGCTGTGAGGAATGCGCGGAGCTGAACACGGAGAAATGTGTGGTGTTTGGCTAATTTCAGTGGGATGAGGTCACCGTCCTTTTTGGACGTTGTTTATGGAGGGATCACTAGGGAGGAACATTTGGATGCGTGATCCTGAACGAACAGGCTTTGCGTCAGAGTTGCCGCTTACAGCATCTCCCCGCGTCCCGAAATCCATCCTGACCCGCTCCGCTCCTCATCCCCCGCATCTCTGTAACGCCCACGCCAACCTGCCCTGCAAAACCAAACATCTCTGGCTCTGGCTGTGTCCTCACAAGCCCCCAAAACACGAAGCTTGGCTCGCATTGCTAATTCCCCCCTTGTGTACTGTTTTTTTCCTCATCCCGCTTCTCTGCTTTCCTTCTCTCTCTCCCCCTCCCCTCTCTCTCCCGCCTTTTGCTGCTGTCCCCAGCAAGAGGCTGGCTCAGCTGTCAAAGACAACTGCGCCTTAGGAGATGATGCTGTGAACCTGCGATCAGACAGACAATCTAAGACCGAGGTCTTAAATGTTCCCATCGCTTGTTCAAGATTGCTTAGCTCCAGACTGGCGATGGGACTGTGTACTGAGCCTGGATTTCACCAGCAACCAGGCTGCAAAGAAGTTTCTATCATCACAGACAGCCCTGCAATTTCCTTCGTTGCCACTCTTTTTGTTGTTGTATGTATATGTGTCCTCTCGTTTTGCCCTAAAAAAAAAATAAAAAATAAAAATAAAAAAAAGGAAAAAACTGAAATAGTATTCCAGTGCCTGTAGCTCCAGCAGCTGTACTAATGTATTCTTCCCCAAAAAGAGAAAACAAATTCTTGTGCCATCTAAAAGATGTCAGAAGCTTTTCCACATTTAAAAATATCTGTAGCTGAAAGGGTAAAGTGTTGATCTAATGCAATATCTACTGTTTCAAGTGCTTTGGTGTTTTTTTCTTTTTCCATATCACGACTACAAGATTTCAAAGATTTCTAATACAATTACTACAGTGAGATATGTCACCAATGTCTTGAGTTTAACTGGTTTGGAATTTCATGTTATAAGCAACCTTTTCACTGAGGCCTGCAGCACTGTGTCTCAGTGCTGCTACTACGTGCAGCACACCTTAGCAGGAGTGGTTAGGATATAGTCGTTAGAGGGGTAGCTACTTAGAATAGAAATAATGGTAAAGACCATGGAGTAACTCAATGTTTTAGTAAAATGGTTTAAAGAAATAATAGGGCAATAAAGGCATGATAGGCCTTGAAAAATTACACAAGAGCGAAGAATTAAAAGGAAAATCCACCAGGAGAAGAGTGGTAATCCATTACAAACTTGGACAGGGATAGTTATCTCCAAAAACTATGGGGAAGATATAGAACAGCAAATATTGTGTGATTATGGGAAACTATAATTTTTCAGCTACAGACTGGAAAATCCTACTGGGAAACAGTAGGCCTTAAATGTTCCCGAGTGTCATAGAAACTCAGTTTCTCAAGCACACAGGGAGTGAGTCCCTGAGAGAGGATGCTATTTCAGACCTAATATTAATAAGCAGCAAGGACCTTGTACAAGGCCTTAGTATTGAAACTAATCTTGAACTGAGTGATCACAGAGTAGTCCAGTTTGTGTTAAACTGCAGGAGAGACAAAAGCAGATCTCTGTCTAAGGCTTGGGATCACAGAACAGCAAACTCAGAGAATCAGGAAATTCCTGAGGCTGACAGGACAGAGGAACCCAAAGATGCTTTTTACTCAGAGATACTGATAGAAGCTGGCAAAGGAAATTGCAATTTTCAAAGCAAGGATTTGTTCAAAGTTAGAAGTCGTACCCTGTGCCTAAAACACTCTGCAGTGTAAAGAGAAAGGTCGTGATGCTGGTAGCCTTAGGCCTACTCATCTGACCTTACTATGTGGGTGAATTTCTCCATGAGAAGATGACTCTGAGCTGCCAGAGGGAATAGCTGTGGAAAAGGCTTGTGTGAGTCTATGATGCACAAATTAGGGTATTTTTAGTAGAGATAGGGAAGTATTAATATGGCTTTACACAGCACAGCTAAGGACCCTCGTTTGGAAAATTATGTCCAGTTCTGGTGACTTATGATCAGAAAAGATTGACTCAGGTTGCCACAGGTGCAGAAGAGGAATACTGGGGGCAGCGGAGTATCTGTATTGTTGAATGAGAGCTGCAAGGAAGCAAGCTCAGCTTCCTTAGCTAGCCAAACGAAGCCAAAACAGCATGATGATTCGCTGTAAATACATTCAAACAGTAAATATCAAGGAAGGAGAACTATTTCAATTATGGAATTATACTAGCACAAGGATGTATGGTTATAAATTGGTTGTGAGGACACTTTCTAACCATTCCAGGAGTGAACAAACAGTACTCTAGGCACAAGCACCCAAATGATTTTAAATCAGGGCTTGATACTTCAGTGTGTCCAAGAAGCATTTAAAGGGGACTGAGCAGCTGACTTTTGGCATTGTACTTTGACCATTTCCAAAGTTCAAGGCTTCTTCTGGTCCTCTACCCCATCTGCACTTGGCTTCTGAGGGTTTTTTTCAATTGCCTCTGAAGTACTGGACATCAGAGACAAGAAAGGACACGGGCAACATTAAATCATCAGGTGGTTTGTGGTGCATCTTGTTCACAGGCCTACGGTTGAATTGATTGCCAGATCTGGGTCACAACGAAACCTTTTCCCTCAGGTGAGCCTGACAAAGGACCAGTTTGCCTTTTTTCCCCTGTCACTTTCTCAGAATCTTCTGGGAGATTTATTTGGTAAATATCTTGTTGCAGGGGTACTGCTTATAGTCTTCTGTGATATTGTGCTGGAGAGGTTTGGTCTTTTACTGCAGCTCTTAAGTTTATTACCTGATACTGAAAAGCGTTTTGTGACCCTCGATGAGTGGGGACTGCAGGAAAGGTGTTCTGTGAGACCTCCTAAACAAAACAGCCATTGTGTAATTTTATCGAGGGATCATTTCCAGTCTCATCTTCCCAAAAGTGGCATCAACAGGTTGTTTTTAATGCTGGAAGTAAACCTGAGAGAGAGCAGCAAACCATTGTTTCTGTGTGAATTGGCTTATTGCAATTAGCAGTCATTCAGCTGAACTATTGTAATTGGTAATGATACCGTACATCCTTAGTAGCCCTGCTGTTTCAGGGGCAGTTTGGCACTGCTTCTCTACATAATGATAACGCTGAGCTTTGTGATTCATGTGCATTGTGCATGCCTGCTCCACAGTTACTGCAGAAGGTGGTTATGTTTCGTTCCTAATCGATACCTATTGTGGTTCTGAGCAAGACTTAGCAGGAACCAGTTTCTGCATTTCTGACACTGAGGCAGTTTCTTGACTTGCAGCTTCCTCATCCTATGCTTTGGATTGAAGATGCTTATTAACAGAATAATAAAATCACGGCACAAGAGTATGTATCTTGGATTCATTTATTGCATCCTCTACATGAGATAGAGATTCCTCAGGGTTTATTTCAACTGCTACTAAGCAATAATGTCTAATGTGTTAGCCCACTTGCTTAAGGAACAAAAAAGATTTCCCCTGCTCAAACAGTGATTTTCTACTTGAAATTCCTAGGAAGTGATGGCTTTCTAAATGACAAGCATTTGAGGTGAAACATTCCCCAAGTCTTCCAGAAGTTAGTTATATGTGCCTTTATGAGCACGCTATGTGACATTTTCCCTTCCTTTCAAGCTAATTGTAATTCCCAAGCCAGCTTATAGATCTGCTTCACAATTGACAAGGAATATTAACATGGCATATCACAACTGTGTCTCAGTAATCTTAGAGCCTTCTTACTCTCTCATTGCGACTATTAAAAATGTATTGAGGTCCCCAGGCTCTCCTACCATCAAGACTGTTGTTGTGCCCATGTAAAATTGACTTTGGAGTCAAATGAAGTTTTTGAGTACATGTCAGTGGATTTCCAGAGACCTGTTCATGTGAACTCTAAGCTGCACCTGGAAGAAAAGACAAGATACTGTTCCACAGCAGGGGATTACTAGAGCACAGCAATGCTTCAGCTGTACGTCTGCCTCTCAGTATGGCTTCAAAATCAGCTGTGATGGGAAGAGTGCAGACTCAGCAAGACCAGCTCTCCACCATATGGAGATTTCCCTGTGACAGCTGAATCTGAATATAACGGATACAAGCATCTTAAAGGGTGCTTTGTGCCTCCTGCACAGCACAAAGCAGCTTTATCAGGAACAAGGATTTGATCCAAAAGTTTTCCCCAGACATAAAACATCAGTTATTATACTAGATTGTAACTAACAACTGCAAGGATTCTGTTGAATACCTGGCAAAGAAAAAGGCTGACATGAATGTAACAGCTGTATTGATTTACCCAGATGCCCTCATTTTCTGGATGATACATCTATCTCTGAAAATATCCTTAGGAACTTTTCTCTATGAAGAATCTCAGCATCTAATCCTGTAAGAGGAAAAAGTCTCACCTAATATTGGCAGAAAGACCAGATGAGTACACTTTCAATGCTGAGAATTGTTCATTATTTTAGAAATTGTTACTGGCTCTTCACAGTAATCAATAATAGCTGTTTCTTTGGAGTGACGTAACTATTTTTACTTTCACCTTTTCTGCATGTAGTCATGGAAACACAAACCAACCTGTGAGAATCAGGCTTAGGAACAATTTGAGCATTTGAGGTGACTGGGAGGTGGTCATTGAGTCTCATTGCTTTCCTGGCTTCCAGCTTAGCTGTGTACCTTACCTCCAGTGCTATCAGAGCATCAGAACAGATTTGTTTCCAGTTGCACCATCTGAGATGCTTCCTTTCCCCCTTTTATTGATACTGTTTTAGCAAGTTCTAAAGAGAGATTTCAGAGTGTTCTTGAAGGTTGTTTGAGGCTCTGGGTGTTCTTTTGTTAGAAGTAAACCATCTGCAAAAGATGTATTTCCAAACCCTGAAATATTCTGTCCCGACTTCACACACAGACTGACCCAGGCAGACCTACCTGGCTTCAGTACTGAGATGACCATGAGATGGAACCTCTGTGTCTGCTACATGGTAATGCCAGCAAATTCCTGGAGAGAATCCAGTCAGGAGCAATCATCATCTAAACCACAGTTGTTCTAGAAGCCCAGAGGAAAACAACACTACTCTTGTCAACACTGTTCCCTTGGGAGCTATCACTGATAAAACTAACCCCGATTCCCTTTGTTAAGTGGTGTGGATCTTGCCCTGCATGTATGACAGAGATACCGTTGTGCTACTGAAGGATGTTCCATTCCAGATGAAGTCCTTGCAGACACAGTTTTGGGCTTTCCTTCATGGCATTAACAATTCCCTGCCAGCCTTTGTCTTAACATAAATCCATCCCTCTAGTGGATCCACAAGCATTGGATCCAAGACATATGCACACCTATATGACAGTATAATGTCCTTCTGTCTCTCTAGCTTTTACCTTAAAGCCTGTAGTTCTTTGTGGGTCTGCCTCTTGTTACACAACATTTTTGTCCACTGTTCTTAGAAATTTTCTCACCTTGTATAGTAAATGTAATTCAGATTTACTGTTTCCCAGGTATCATTCATTTTTCCTCATGACAATATGCATAAAATGTGGTAACTCTAGAGAAAAAATAATTACCCAGCTGTTTGAAGTTATCTCTTAGCTCGTTTCTACTTATCCGTCCGAGTCTTCAGAGTTAGGAGAGGACAGAATATCAGCATGTTCACTGGCTGATATTTAGGATAATTTCACTTTCACCTATAATATCACAAGGTTTGGGAGGTTTCTGCCCTGTGCATATGAAGAAAGTGATGGAGTGCTCCAAGTGGTATCAGGATGACAGTGGCTCCCCTCTCACCAGTTATGATGAATGCTCTGCAAGCCACATTACACCCTAATCAGCATTTGCATAATCTTTACTATCTCTATGATTGCAGTATGAGAAGGTTATATATAAGCTAGACAGTAATTAAAGAGAGTTAGAAAGAACCCAGCTCCAATGATTAGCATAAAGGAGTAATGATGCAAGAGCACATAGACTGGAGAGAAGAGCTGAGGAGGCAAAAGGCAAGTTGGCCATCCAAGGCAAGAATTCCAATGGACCTGAGAGATGTAGGATGGCAGAACTGCTAGTGCAGGAATGAGGAAGGAGGACGCCTCCTGGTCTGAGGGAGGCCAGTGCCAGTCAGCTGCCAGATAGTTGAGCTGTGGATCTTTCAGGTACAGCATTTGGAAGAGAGCCACCCTGGTAACCCTTCCTCTACTTTGAGTTGCTTAATCATGCGGTGCTTCTGGCCCAGACCAACTTCAAAGCTTGAGCAGCAAGAGGAAGCCAAACAGACCTATTGGACATGGGGTCTTCAACTATTCCACTGTAGAGGCTGCTGTTTTGATACTGGGGGTACAACAGACAAGCTCCGTTGATACTAACCTACACACAAGCCATGAGCACTTGAGAAGAAGCCCCTCCTGCTCTTCCAGATGCTGAAAGACCTGTTGTGGAAGTGGTGAAATACTAGCTGAGACCTTGCAAAGATCTGAGATAAAAGTACTAGAAAAATTCCTGTGGCACCTTCAGGTGATTAGAAAGGAGTGTGCCTGACAAAACTGGCTTGAAGATTTTCCACAAGAAATGAATGAGCTGCTGCTCTCAGTGGTGGTCATCTGCTGTAGCCATGGGATGGTGCATCAGTCACAGGTATCTCCCTGCAGTAAAATGGACAAAGAGTGGAAACACTTTGCTGTAGCTGCCCTCATGACAAAAAAAGAGCTTGCTTTGAAACTCAGGAGAAATGCTTAGGCTCCAATCCTGTAAAGAGTTGGAGCTCTGTAAAGAGTTGCTCCCTTGGAGCAGTGGAATATGTATGGAGAGATCATCTGGTCAGTTTACAGGACACAATCCGCTGCCAGTGTGTAAAACAAGGACTCTTTGGAAAGCAAAAAGAGATGTGCATGTATTTGTTCATAAAAACAGATAATAATAGAACAGAACCTGTTGTCAAACTGCAGGCAGGCCCAGGCATTCTTGTAATTTTAGCAGATGTAGCCAAAGCAGCCCCAGAATATGCTGAGTGCAACCCTCTCACTTTAATAATAGCAGACAAATATCTCTGGGTTTGAGGACAAGGGGCTGCCATGTCCATCCTTAAATGCAATAGCTGAGTTTTCAGGATGCCTGGGGAGATGGGACAATGGGACTTCACCATTCACTAGGTCACACCACAGCAATTCCCAGGTTTTTCAATTTTTCATTCTTCCTAGATTATATCCCAGAGAGATAAGAGCCCATATCTGATCCTGTACCACCTTCCTGAGTTCAGTCTTCAGCGTCTGCTCTAGCCATTGAGAAAAGTACTTCCACATCCTGAATTAAATGCTCCCCTGTTGCAGACAGATGTGACTTAAAATGCACAAAATCAAATGTCATCTTTGTACTGAATAAAATTTGCAAAACACTAACTTCTTCTTTGGCTTCAGTCTTATCTGAGGTGTGCTAATTTGTCCTTGAGCAATCACTGCAGAATTAAACCAAAGTAATCCAAAGCAGAAGGAGGCTCTCCTGGGTTGTTTGAGATAATACACAGTCATAGAACCAAAAGCCAGTATCCCTCCCTCCTCCAGTTTCCCTGAGGTATCAGGAAACATTCTGATCTCAAATCCAAAGTGGAAAGTTGTGGTATTTGCACTAACTTTCCTGGAGTTACTCCCAATCCATACTGTGGTAACAAATAGTCGACTCAGCTGAGATCAGAACTTTTTTTTCTTTAACTGGACCTCCCGTTTCAGCAGTTGTGGAGAGAAGGTGGCAATCTGCATCTTTCCCTGGAGAAGGAGAAGTTATTGCTTCTAAAGTATAGCTTTGCATCTTTTATATACTTCAAGACGTTCTTTGTTTGTGAGAAGGGCATATCTAAAACTTGGGCACCTTTGAGGAGCTACAAATTGCCAGTTCTCACCATTTTTATCATACATTTAGTTATATTTGAGGCTCTTTCCTCAAAGTACCAGCTCTTGGAGTGATGTGATTATGTGAGAAACACACATTTTTCTTTCATTTAAACAAAAAGGCATTAATTTTCTTGCTCTCATGGTTATAGATAGAAAGCTTAAAAATATAACCTGAGCCCACTGCAAAGGCTCAAGAATCAGAAGGCAAAGCAAAATGAGTTGAACATATACTCACTGCTAAACATTGTAATTAGAAGTCCATGTCATAATATTTTTTTGAAAGATCCAACTCATGATTTTTAAATGATTCAATTTGGCAATACCATATAGATTTGCTATGCTCTTGGATAAAATTCTTTGTCATACTAAAGGCTAAATTGAGCCAAGAGTAAGTTCACTATAAGCAATTACACGTATTGTCTATTCTTGGCTTTTTAAAAACATCATCTACTTTTTACAAAAACTCTATAACACAATGAAGACTAAAGCTTTCATCCAGCCAAGCTCCAGTATATGACAAATATAAAAATTGAAAGGCACAGCAGAAACAGAAGCTAATAAAACTTGAAATAGGTGAGATTCATTTATTTAAAGTGTAACTTCTCCCATACCCACTGGACCACAGTGTGTTCTCAGTTACACTAGAGTAAACCCAGGGTAAATCCAGTGAAATAATCTGACTTTATTGGTCACAACTAATGTATTTTGCAGTGAATTGATATGAGTTCTGCTAAGTGTATTTGTCATTCCATTTCTAGTTCCAGCATTTATATCAAAATCTAGTAAGAACAATGTGACGGGGGAATTGAGGAAGTACTAAATTTAAGTCTATGTGTCAAAACTTCAGTTTGACTGATATCCATTCTGCCCTGCTTATGAATATTAATTCTAAAGCCTTTAATGATGTGATCACATTTTTTTCCACAGGATCTGCTACCTCTCCAAGTAACAGATCACTCTGTTGGGGTTTAGATGTGATGAGTGCAGCAGGAGAGACTCCTGCCTTCCAGATCTCTATTTCACTTTAACCTTAAAGAGGTACTTGGAGCTACACAAAATGAGTCCTATAGAAAGTAGGTGAGAATGGGGTATTTGAGCACTCAGCTGGTAAGGAATTCAAGCTTGCAAGGAGAGTTTACCATGCTGTGCTTCAAACAACTTGAATGAGAAGGGAAAAAAATGTAGCCTGCAAAAGAAAAATGATCCAGGAGTCATACTTGCAATCTTCTGATCTATAATCAGAGGGTGTTTGTGCTACTAATTCATTGTGCTACTAGCATGCTGTTGGCAAGATCTTTGCTTGGACAGATGCATCCTATAATCAAAGTTGAAAGCCAGATAATGAAATTTATTTCTAAAACCCACCTAAGTTTTCCCCAAAATAACAGAACAAAATTAAACCCTTGCCAGGCTGATATGAAGATGAATTGAGTGTTTGTGAAGCCCTCAAGAACAGCGGTGATGAGCACTAGAGAAAATTTTAGGACTGGAGCTACCATATCACTGACAGAAAGTAAGAGGACTAGAAGTCTTACATGGTAACTCTCACATCCTCCAAAGCCAAGGGCACCTACCCTTAAACCTTTTTACTGCCTAAAAGAATTGTCCAGATAGGATTCAAAAGGCAGAAAAGAAGGATGTACCAGAGAAAAACAAATATGTGGCAGGAGGAAACAGATGGCTTTTAAAACAAGCCCAAATAGCACATAATAAAATATGTAAGGAACCACCTATTTAGTACTGCAGATAAAATAAAATGACTAAGGGATCTTCTGTCCATCCTGTGTACCGAAGAAACTTAAGTTAATTGGAAAGAATAATATCCCACTAAGGCCTGCATCATAATGAAGTCTTTATTCTGTCATTTTTCTGAGTCATCTGAATTTCTGAATCACGTGAACTTCAACCTCATTGTCACTTGTACATGTATATTTCTAGTTTGGGTTGAGGGAAGGGAGAGTGAAGACTTTTTTTTAATGTATCATCTGGAATCATTTATATTCTCATGCTCAGAAAGAGGGGACTCTTTGGATCCACTCCACACACTTCTACCGCTTGACCTAAGAGAGTATCTACTCATGGTGCTACAAAGCCACATACTCTGGAGGAGAGAGCACCTCTCCTGCCATCACAGCTTCACCACTGTTTATTGACAGCAGAAGAGGGAGGCTTAGCAGCCTGAATGCTTTTCCATGCACTGATGGGTGGTATCACACATCTTGATGGGCATCCCCCAAAATGGACCTGTCTGCGCCTTGGTCTTTTCCACATCCCTGCTTCCTCTCATGCTGTTCACTTTTCCCACTGCTTTAGCTTCATTCTCCACTGCTCAGGGATCTCATCCTCACCCCATTCTCTCTGATGGCCTCACTATAACCTCCATCTCTGGATTTTCCATCCAAGAACTGTTCTCTTTCTACACTGTCAATGCCTTCACACCAAGGACCAGCCACCTTTTGATCATGTTAATTCCTATTTCTCCTCCCTATTGCTTACACAGTTTCCCTTTCTCTCTCACCTTAGTCTTGTACCCCACACCAGGGTACTATTGTGAAACCTTTGCCCAAAAAAATCCCAAAGGCAGGTTATTGAAGACTGGTGCAATCTGAGCTCCCGTTGGTGCTTAAGCACTACAGAAAATCTTGAAATACCATAAAAATACATGTAGAAGTAAGGGTCAGTATGTTTGCCTGTAACTCAGGTTCACCATTTCAGCAGACCATCACACAGTACACTCCACAGAACATGCACATTTTCAAATAGTTATTGGAGAGACCAGGAAGCCTGCAAGTTGTCTAGAACTGCAGGATCCAAGAGTCAAGAACTCTGTCATGTGCTCTGGTCTGCTTAAGAGATCAAATGAAGGAGGGCTAATTAGGCTTGACACCCTCTTTCCTGTAAGGCTAGACTTGGTTTCACAATCCATATGGAATGGGAGGATCAGTCTGGTGAGGATATTTATTGAATGTGAAATAAATCCAGAGACTTACCTGCTTCAGTCCATCCTACACCCTTAAAATATTAGGTAAAAATCATAAAATCCCTCAGCTTCTCATGGCATAGTCAAAGGCCCCTCTTCATTGAAGAAAGTCAAGGAAAACAGGTTTCAAAACACAAAATTTACCTAATTTCTGAAGAAGAAGAAAAACCCCACAGATGATTTTACCATGCAGCATTAAGAAGAGACACACTTGCAAGTAAAAAGGTCAAAGTAAATACAGCATATCCTGAAGCCTTCAAAGTCACAGCAATAACACAATATACCAGTGTCAAATTTTTATGTCCTTCGTGTATTCCAGTAATAACTGGAACAAGGCTGATTTTTATCTCTAAGCTTGTATGTCTCTTTTCCCACAATTGAGAGAAACCCTGCTGTCTGGAATAAAGTTTTGAGGGGACAAAGACAGAACAAGACTAGGCATGACAAGCTAAATTGTTAGGGATGGCCTGGGATGCTGAGACTTGGAGATAGGTGCTATAATATCTGGAACAGAGTTATTCTCCCCCTTTCTCCTCCCTCGAGAATATCTAATTATTTCATGCAGCAGAGAAAAGCTTCAAAAGGTCTGCAGGGTCTTCTCTTCCAGCATAGTTCCAGTTATGCCTCAATGCTCTGCTGATAGACAGGAGGTGAATGGATCTCTTTGTCGAGTGCTCTAACCTCTGCCTCTTGTGTCATCTCCAGCAGCTGACACAGAAACAAACAACAGTAAACAGACTAACACAATAAAGCAAAGTTTCAGGCGTCTAACACCAGTTTGAATTTTGAAAGGAGAAAGGCACTGCCTGGTGGTGTGCAGTAAGATTCCTACGCCATGAGAAGGGATGGATTTAAAGCTTTGGTCAGGTGACCTCTTGCAAATGTATCTGTGGCAGCGTAAGCTACAATTCCTGGACTGAAAACTCTTGCTTTCCCTTACCAGGGCTGGCAGAGTTGTTCATGACATAATTTACCTGCTTCAGTGCAAGAACTAACTGGTCAGACGTGGCACTGGAGCAGATGAGGAGCACTCGAGTGAACCGTTCTGTGACAATAGTAACCTCAGGCAGAGACGTGATGAACTCAAACAGGTGAAAGCACAATCATGTCTTACATTGCTGCAGCCTCTTCTGAAGTGGTAGCATATATCTAAGGATGTCTTCTCTTTTCAGTGTCTCCTTTGGACTATTTTGGATAAGTGGCATTTCAGCTCAGTGGCTTTTATGGATCCCCTTCTGGTGTTACCATCTCCATGCACGGGGGAGCCAAGGAGTTCTACCACAGATCTGTAGATCCTGCTGTGGCTGGTGTGTAGCTGTGTTCTGATTACCCCATCAGCAGGACAATCCTCCCTTCACAGCAAATAGATGCACTAACAATTCAAAGGCACTAGTAAAAGACGGGAATGAGGCCACAAGGAATTTTTTCCCATATCAATCTTACACAAAGTTAGTCAAGCTTAGCCAAGAGTCACTTGTATCGCAAGAGAATAAATATCCTTTAGCTAAAACAGTGTTGTCACTGTTATGTGGTAGTCCAAATAATAACTTTAAATGTACCTTTAGCAAATTAAGACCAATAGTAGCAGAAAGGTGTGGAGAAGGCAGGTGGTACCCGCCCAGTCTTCAGGATCCCCAGACATGCACTTAAGCCAGCAGGCTGCCTTTTGAACCTTGAATGTTTTTACTATTGACTGACTTTGGTTTTGCCCTGTCTCCTGCCTCCCTCCCTCATCATCACTGTGGTGACTACTGTACCACAGCCTGTCTCCCAGCCTTTGAAACCGTCTCTCTCTCTCCCTTATTCATCCTTTCTTCCTTAGCAACCCTTTTCCTTTCGATCCAATCCTGCCCTTTAAATGATAGGATCAGCTTTGGGCTGTGGCTGAAGTCATCCCAGCTGTCCAGCCTGTCCCTGCTGCGTGCCTGTCTCGTTGCTCATCAATCATCCTCCTGAACTACCTCGGTTTGCCAAGCAACATTTTAAGGCAAACTGAAATAAGCAACAGTTCACCTTGAAACACACACTCTCAACTGTGGCAGCCAAAGAGCTGACTGACAAGCAGCTGTACCACAAAAGGGAGGGGAACAAATGTCCTAAGGTAAACTTTCCCTTCTCTTGAAACAGTCTCCTCGATAAATACAGGTAATGAATGCTCATCCATCTTCCTCTTATTGATTTAATCTTATGTCAAACCTACCTTTTCACATATTCTGGGAGAGATCCTGTTTTCCTCCACGTGTCACATAGCATCACCTAGCACAGCAACTGACAGGAGCAGAGTTCAGGGATGATAACAAGCTGTGTTGTTTCTGATGCAAGACACAGCGCCGGAGGCTCGGAGGTGCTAACTCAACTTCAGCTTGAAATGAAGTCCGAGGCTTCAGACAGAGCATCTCAGCCCTGCATATCCTTCTTAATGTATTGAAAAAAGGGAGAAAATATTAAAAGCATTGGATATGTAAAGGATCTAGTAAGGCTGATATTTTTAACACTCCTTATTCCCTTTAACCATTAGCTTTTATTCCAATTTTCTATAGAAATAAGGCTTATGAGATCATCTGGGGAATACACATCTCTTCCTCCCCCCATATTCTTTCCCCCATTAGCCAATCTCAACAGAATTTAATACAGAAAGTGAAGTTTTTCTGACTTACTTGAACTCTTTGAGATTTATAAGAAACAGTGTCCAGGAAGCAGAAACCGTGGTTTGGACCTTTGCAAGTCGGCCTCAGATGATTTTGCTCCTGTCACCCAATTTCTAGAATATCAATTGGCTTTAAAACGTTGTAAGGGAAAAGAAAGGGGAAGCATAGTGCTTTGGTGAGTACACGCGGGGCCTCAACTCACTCTGTACGCAACAGCCCCTGCGGTGCCATTGTGGTGAAGGCCACACACCGGAGCCTTCCCAGCCACGCTCGGGTAGCACACTAAGGGCAGGCAGCAAAGGGAAGAGGGCAGGCTAATGCAATGCCAAAGAAGTGTGAAAAAAACAGGAAACCTCATGTAGCTGTGTAACTGCAATCACACTGGTGGGATCGACAAGCTTCTCCTGAGCAGCATGGCTTATGGTCCAGACAAAGATCAACTGAATCCTAGTCTAAAGGTCTGAAGTCTGACTTAACATGAGCTGTAAATGGATATTGGACATTAGGGATATGTCATCCGGGAAATGTCTAAATATAGTTTTACATGAAATGAACACGGGGTGCTGACAATGACTGCCACGAACGTGCGACCTTAGGATATGGATGAAAAATTAACCAATTAAAAATGTATAATAGGAGATAGCAGCCACTGGGGAAGTGCACTGTACAGTGCAAAGGGCTGATTGAGTACCGGGGAGGAGTAGCTGTAACTCAGTTCTTCCACCTTGCTGTGTGGCACGGGCCCTGCTACCGACATTACAGCTACTGTCCCACCCACATACCAAGAGCTGGGATGAACCCTGTGCTGTCTAGAGCTTCGTGAAAGAGCTGTAGTCCCTGCAGAACAATGCCAGACAGCACAAAAAAGAGATTCCCTAGCTGGATTACAGCCTGTGGGTAAATGGTCAACAGTGGAGGTCCATTGATGGGTCCCGTCTCTGGATCACAGCTCGTTCTGGAGGGTCTGTTGTGGTTACTGGGGATGTGCGAGACCTTGAGAGATTACCAGTTGTGGAGAAGAGGGGTCAGGTATCACCCCACTTCCCCTGGTGCTCCTCGTGTACTGGGAGTTGTTACTGCTTGACGACAGCCCTCCCGTTATTTACGGTTACAACAGCAGCTCATACGGCCCTGAAAGGAGAACGGTCACATCAGGGGAAGGGATGGGTTTAAAAAGGAGGAAGAAATGACAAGATGATCTCAAGAGAAACCTGGAGCAGCAGAAAAACAAGGAAGCTGTAATGTGCAGGGAAGATGGAAAGGAGGAGGAAGCCTAAAGGCAGAGGAGCAGCCATGGGAAGGTGAGGGAGGCAGAGAGGCTGAAGAACATGGAAGTCACAGAGCACAGTATCATTTATGCTTTATGCAGACATAGCAGCAGATCTGAGTATAATTAACTTAAAAGTCAATACTGCCCTTTACGTGATAGGAACATAGATCTGCAGAGAAACAGGCTTCATTATTTTTGCTGCTTACAGAATGACCTACTATCAGTGAGAGCCACTCTTTGGCTGGCTCTTGTAAGGTACTGGAGGTGACAACAACTGTCCATTTTGGCAAAAAGGGAAAAGGTTATTTTAAATGGGCCAGAGCAGATGTTATTTTCTTTTGTTCCTCCAGAGGAAAGAAAGACAAGAGCACACAAATGGAGAGTGAGAGGGAAGAGCTGCAGAGACAGAAAACACAGCGGCTGTTGTGGTGCTCACTCTTCCTCTCCATCTCGTTGTGAAAGAAAGGGCACAGCGCACGCTCTTATCATTTCCTCTGAGATTATTTGTACCAGCTTTCAGCTGTTCAGCCTTTCTGAGCACCCTCACAGTACTCTAACAAAAATACAGTCTTGGCTGCCTAATCCAGATTTTGAAACGGGGGCACGAGCAGGCAGAGGAGACAAAGGGAAACATGGAGAGGGAAGAAAGAAAATAAGAAGTAGAAGCCCAGCCGGGTGGAAATGAAGATTTCAGCCAGATCCTTTTCTTCAGTTTCCCTGACTACATAATTTTTCCAAGATCAAGTGGAAAACACTCGTCTTGGTAACTTAGTGATTTCGGGATTTGAGAAGAGCCTGGGCAGGGCAGCCCTGATGGTAACAGTTTCCCCAGAGGTCTGTCCTCCTCACCTAGTGCCCACTGCAGACCCCAAATGGGGAGAAACCCCATTCACTCATCATTTTGTCCTTTATTAATGACCTTCTAGTTTGCCATGTGAATTGAACAGAACTCTGAGCCTGTGAAAGCAGGCCTTTTGCTCCAGTCAATTCAATGTATTTTTAATACTTTCATTACTTTTGTGAGGGACTGATTTCAACCCTGTGTAACCCAAATACCTTAAAGGTGTTAATTTTCACATTTGCACCCTGCTTTATTAAACCAAAATCAGTCCTGCTTTAGTTAGTGTAGCAGACTGTCCCACCTGGGGCAGTTCAAGAGCTCCTGCACATCCCCAGATCCTATCCCTGCTGTAGAGATGCTGGGGAGGGTGGGCACAGCACTGCTGGGGAGCCGATTCAGCTGTCACACTCTAATCTGCTGCAGTGTACAAGCTCCCAGAGAGCAGTCACCTCTTGTAGGACAAGCTCTCCTTGTGCCGGGCTGGGCTGTGGCAGAGCCCCCATGGATGGTGCTGGGAGGGGAGCAAGTGCCACACGTACCCTGCTCTAGTGCTTTCGCAGGGACTCGGGCAGGGATCCCGAGGAATTATTGTCCTGGCTGGCACCATGGCCATCCCCAGCCCCTGTTCTCCCCCATAGGTGGAGGGATGAGCACCATGCTCAGTGCACAAGCAAACATCTACCCTAGAAACACCATGAAAGGGTTTGTAGGCCCCCAGGGAAGAAAAGTGGGTGTTACTGCCAGCTGGCCCAGGCAGAAAGCGGGCAGGCAGACCCCCCTCTGTCAGCATGGCAGTGGTGGCCCCTCTGCAGCACTGCTCCCCTCTGTGTCCCACAGCACAGTGATCCAGGCACTAGTGCAGGAGAGAAACTAGTCCCATCTCTCCCAGCCTTTGGGGAGGATCTGAGCCGCGGGGCTGCTCTCAAGGCTGTTGTGGCTGTGCCTGAGCAGAGTCTGGGCCCAGCACCAGAGGGGATGAGGGAGTTGTTGCACAGCAAGGGGGTCCTCTCACCTCGATTTGCAAGAGAGCGTGGCTGCCGCTGTGTTGGAGGTGGGTTAGATCCTGCCAGGAAGATGCATGGGCATGGTTTTAGCATCACACGTTTGGCTTTAGGCTGGAGTGCCTTCACATACACACACAGGCTTCAGCTATCCAGTGAATTTCATTTCAAAATCCAAGGTGCTTCTTTGGGTTAGGTTTTAGCTACAGAGGGATTTTCAAGATCATGGTTTTCCATTTACTCTTGTTCAGATCTGCCCCTTGCTGCCCATTGCCCTCTGTCCACAGTGGGTGTAGCAGCACCCCAGGAATCCCCCACCGCCTGTGCCTGGTGTCTGTGTTTGTGGCATTTTGTTCATTCTGCCCCAGTGTGACCAGTCTGAGGGTCCCAGCTGTTAATTCTTCTCTCCCTGCATTTGAATGAGGCCAGTCCCACCTCAGCCATGGCAGCAGAAATGCTTACTGTAAAAGTACAAATGCAAGGAAAAATAAGTTATTAAAATATTGACCCTGGAATACGGAGTGAAGTAAAGAGAGCCTCCTGAGGAAGCCTCCTTTGCTGCATTTTAATTAACAAAAATAACTCGGGGACGCTGGAGAGTCAACTATTTGCCCAGGCCTGAGTGACGAGATTGTGTTTTTATTCTTCTCTTGCCACTGCTCCCTTTACTTCCCTGTGAAGGAAGGAGGATAAAAACACATCCCCGAGTTGGCTGGAGGGTCTTGTTCAGATCTGGGCTCAGGGTGCAGGCAAAGAATCTGACAACTGAGGGTGCTGCCGGGTCAGGTAGAGGAGAAGGGACGGGAGCAAAGGAAGCCAAACAGGCTTCCCACATCACTCAGTGACCCACCTGCATGAAGTCACCTGAAGGACTGACATCTTAAACTCCAGGACATCTTACACATCTTAACTTTATGCCAACAAAACTGAAACAGAGCTAAACAGATATTTGCCCCCACTCCCTGTAAACTTTCATAAGCTGAGTTGGTTTGGTCTTTGCCTTTGCTTTGGGACTGTCACTGTTTTGAATAACCTGAGCATTGCTTCAAGAGAAATCTCCGGAGCTGAAGGACTATGGAAGCTGAGAAACAGAGGTAGCCAAAGAGCACCAGTAGTCCTCGACAAAACCAAATCATTACTGAAATAGAAACTAATCTTTTTAATGCAAATTTTTTAAGATATGGACCGCAAGACTTAAATGAGCGTTAGCTAAAGTCTATAGTGTACTCTTCCCTCCAGATTCTCTCCAAGCCCCCAGAGATGACACAGGTGATACTGGGAGTTTAACTGCAAACACTCACAGAAGGACACCAGTCTATTTTAGTCCTCAGGATCATTTCTTGCCCTTCCATAGAAATACCCATTTTCAGTCTCTTTGCTTCCAATCCCTCAGGCAGCCCTTAGTCCCATTCCCAGCACCTGGAGGATCTCCTTGAGGATTGTGATGACAGAAGAAAGGGATTGAAGGTCTCTTGAGAGGTTATTGAATCCGTCTGGTTACCTAGTCCATTCAGGAGGGTCAGCTCTACCTTACAGATGTAAAAACCTCAGGACTCTCCCAGATTGCAAGACATTTAGTGGCTAAGCCAGGCTGAGAGGATTGTAAAGCTTTTCTGGAGGATAACGCCAGCAGAGAAAATCTATACCCCAAAGAGAGCTGCTAGAGCCAGATGTAGAAAGTACAAGGAGCAAAAACAAACATAGTGAGGCATCTTGTAATTTCTCTGCCATTGCAACACCTGTCAGGGATACAGCACCCATGCAAGTTAAGTCAGCTTTCCAGAGTTGGTGCATCCATGCTACATGCTAAATGAACCCTCAGGATCTCAGTTGTAAGCTTCTCACCTTGCATCATTGGTATTTCTACCAGCACACGAACAAATGGGGACAAACAGCAGCACGATGGCTTCTCACCCAATACGTGAGCATGAAATATGGGCCACAGGGCAACCTGCATGAAAACCTCCACGCCTGCTCAGAAAGGCATCTGTCAGCCCAAAGAGAACAAAAATCATGCAACTCTTTGAGAACTTCAGGTATATTAAGACACTGACACAAAGGAGGACTCATCTGCAGCTTAACTTTGAAAGGTTACTTTGGAGACATGATTTAATACTGGGCTGTATTTGGGATGTTCGGGATGTTGAAGTGAGGTTTGATCCATTCCTTTATTAAATAAGGGGTCATTAATATGTTTTCAAACTACTCAAGCATCAACACGACCTGAGACCTGAAGTAGGAGGTTGGTCTTCCTTTCTCACACACGAGTCAGTCAAACCCAGGCCTTAGCTGCAGTTGTCTAGGTGGAAAGCATGGCAGCTACTTGCTTCTTGGTCATCAGCTTAAAATAATGGATTTCGAGACAAAATCCAGGCATGATTTTTGCTGCTGCTTTTCAAAACTGACAGCTGCTTTTAGGTCAGTAAAAGCACTTCTTTTTCTCTATCAAAATTACTTATTTACTAGGTTCTAACCAAATCTTTTTATCCCTCACTTGCAAGATTTGCAAGAGTGGTTTGTATTTCGGTGACAGAACAAACAACCCCAGGAGAGCTGGAGAGCCCGTGCTCCTACAAACATTGGCACATTGGTTTCCATGGGCCAGTGTTGCCTGAGACTTCGCAAACAGTGTGTGGAGAAGCTGAGACACATGTCGCAAAGGAGCAGCTTTCCTCTTGGACATGTAGTGCTTCCAAGAAAAGGACGTTCTGTTCTCTGCCACCTCTAAAAACAAAACTGATTCTGTCATCTCCATGTTTGTTTTGCTACATCTGATATTTTTAAATTGTTTATTAAATACAGTGGTGATTTAATTGAGTGTTTGTAATAGCATGAGATCTGTGCCATTGGTTTGAGCCAAGAGCCAGAAGGCACACAGAAAAGCTTCCCCCATCACGCTGCTGCTGCCAGGCCTCCATGGGTTGCAGAAAATCCCTTTCCAATCACCCAATACTGAACCTCCTTAATATCATTCCCGCACCACCACTAACTGGGGCAAAACTGCTGTGAGAAGTTGTCTCAGAGTCTGAACTCGTGCACAAAGGATCCCTCTTTAATTTCACCATTATTGTCAAAAATGTTTTTCCAAATTCTATTGTAACCACAATATAGAAAGAGTTCATGCAAAGATCTTCTCTCTTTGCTGCATTTACCAAAATCATAGGACTTGTGCTGCAGTACTATTGCACTGGAACCCGTTTAAGGAAAGTTCATTAAATTTCATTGCAGAAGTGACCCAACATGAAATGTATGCTGCAAAAATTTTGAGGAAAAATCTTAAAAGATCCCATTTCAGGAAATTGAAAACACAGGGGTTACCATCTGGAAACCAAAGGGAAGACTGTGCTTAAGTAGTTATAATGCTAAAACAAATACCAGGTAATACAGAAATCAGCTTTGTAATAATGAAATAAAGTCATTGCAAATTAAGTGACTGCTTACACAAAATGTTAAAATTACAATAATAAGACATAAATCCATAAAAGAGCAATTCTAAATTAAGTCAATGCTTTGCTTAATGCAATTCTAATAAAAAATGACACTTTTCCAGAAAGATACCTTATTCCCAGCATATTTTTTTCTGTGTATCAGGCCATAAAGTAAGAATGAATATATGATTATTTACGCAGTGTAAGTAGTGCTCTGTATCTCACATTTGCAGATGAGCGTGTAGGACTCAAGGCATCCAGCAATACAAACAAGTTACCAGGACTGCATTTCACTATGGTTGTATCCCTTCTTGTCAGCTCTCATTGTCCAAAGACACTTCTGCAGGCAAATTGGTGACCTTTATGCCCCCCTACCCTATGCTTTCCCCAAAACCAAAAGCAAATAAGCAGCAATGGAAACTGCGTCACCTTCATCTCCACTGCTGCTCTTCCACACGGAGAAGACAGATAGCTGTCTTATCCCAGGGAGCAGCAGAATTCATGTCTCAGCCTTCTCTCCCAGGTGCTCCTCATTGCTCACCCTCAGCAAAGGTTCATAGCTGAGCTGGAGAGCCACACGGATGCTGGTCCCTTTGCGAGGCTTGAGGCCACCTCTTGAAGATGCTCCACAACAGCACCAGGGGAGACCCTGAAGGGAGAAAAAAGTAAGAAGGGGGTGGGTCAATGACCCCAAGCTTCATGCTTTCACTGAAATAGAGTTGAAGAGCTATGATGGGTGACATCTCGCCCCTGCTGAGGGTTGAGAACTGGCCTGAGCTGCCAGCACTAGAAGTCCTGAGCCACTGCTGTAAAGCTGTGACTAGCCCTTGATGGAGCAGTGCCTGGTCAGGAGGCAAGGGAGCCCAACCTGAGCCCAGAGGGGAACCCAAACCACCATGGGCAAAAGAGCAAGTCTCCAGGAGGCCTGGGCATCAGAGCAATGGTGGAGAGGAAACAGACCAAAATGGGAACGGAAGTGACAGGGAATGAATGTGCCAGGTGCCAAAGGAAAGAAAACAGGTCAGTGGGAGAAATGTGTGAAAGTGGAAAGGATGGAGGAGGTAAAAAATGAGGAAAGGAAGGTGAAATGAAGGAAAGCACTTAGCACTTACTCCATTAAATGAGGAGGTACTGGCCCCTGGAAGGACTCCCTGTTAGACAAAGCCCTCCTTTTGTTTCTAAATCCCCCATACAGAAATGTGGACAAGAAAAATTTTCCTCTTGCTCCTGACAAAACAAATTGGGACATGTCCTATAACAAAAGCTACTGAAGCAAAGTCAGGACTGGGACAAGAACAAATGGATCTGAGCTGGCCACAAATCTGTTTAAGGTGACAGAGATAAGTGTGGCTCTGGTGCAGCAAAGGGCAGGAGCTTAATTCAGTATGAAATGGAGCTTGATGCATTCGTTAAAGGGATCATATAGTGTGATCACCTGTGAAGACAGGAAACTGGCTTCAACAGTCCCAAAGACCCCCACCTCTGTTCCCAAAGCTTTCCACTCTTTCTGTGCCTCGCTTTTGCCAACCTCTCATGCTTTCATGGACCCAGCAGCACCACACTTCAGGAATGAAGGACAAAGATGCAAAACAAATTTAGAAGTTATTAACATAGCACCGTACATATTTATACTCTTACGCAGCTAAGACCAACTTTTTCACTTAGGAATATAGGACCAATCAAGGGCTTCAAGAGCACATACAGATCCATCCCAAAATAATGCTTTCTGTGTATTTCAGGAATGAGCCCTAACTATACTTAGGATAAGGAATTTGTCTTCATGTGATGAGCCTGACCTCATCATCTACAAAGGGAGAGGTTGTGAGCAAGCAGACACTCCTCTCATCTGCGAGGTCCAAATCACCAGTATATTTCATATATTTAAAGTACTGATCTGGAACCCATTGCCATAGTGTCTGGGTGCCTCATAGTCTGCCTAAAAATAAACAAATATCAGTTACCCATGTGGGTGACTCATAATCACACACAAGCCCCTTCCAGTGTGAGCGGGTTGGCTGGTCAATTAACTCAAAGTCTGACTAACAGATGATCCTAATACTATCCTCAAACTACCATCAAACCACTTTAATTACTATGTGTAAAAGGGCCAAAGTGCACAAAGCTAGTAAACTAATCTCCCCTTCCCTCCTACATCATGTGCTAGAAAAACATCCCTACTCTCAGACCAGACTCCATCCCTATTGACAAGAAATGCCTATAGAGCTCTTTCTGGCCTACATTCAAACTATGATCAGAGGGGCTGGTTTTCATCATAGCACCAGCAAAAACCCTTCACCAAACCATGAACCCAGCATAAAATTCAATTCACTCTTCAAATATTGCCATGATGCCTGTTCATATTTCTGGTAACTTAACCTCGCCCTCCATCCCCTCCATCCTCCTAACAAATACAATCTATTGGGACAATACTTCTGCATCTTGACCTCAAGGAAATATTTTTTTAAATAACACAGATATTTTAAAATAAAAAATACTTTTAAATGAGCGGAGCCCTTTGAAATCTGATAGGTGATTTGTTTCCTTGACTTTAATTTTTCATTTTTAAAAACTCCTATCTACATATAGGTATATACACACATGAAAATATATCTATATATATACATAGACATACATACAGATATATGGGACCATATGGAACTCTTTTTGCCAAGCCAGACTCACCCCCGGGGGAGCTTTGCTGGCAAGCACGGGAACCTTTGCCGTCCTTTGACTCAGTAGCAGCCCTCTCGCTGCCAGCAACACTGGTTTAGTTATCATTCAAAAATGCAGAAAAAAATTCTGGGCTTAATTTGCTTAAAAAGCCAGCACACTCAGTTGTTCCAAGAAAAAGAAATAGAGTACACCTAAAAAAAAACAAACAACAACAAAAACAAAACAAAACAAAATAAAAAAACACCCAAAACAACCAAAAGAACAGATCTTGTGGCATCTCTCTATGAAGTGTTAAAACTGGCCACCACCTTGAAAAGATGCTGGAAATTGAAGCCCGTGTCGGGGGGCACATGGTGGTTGTTTTCCAGTCCCAGCAACTCCTCTGGGCTGGAGAGGGAAGGAAGGGGGATCCCAGCAGACACTCCTCATCTATAATCAGCATCTGTAGTTGCACTTTCCTTCAGCTGGCTCTAACATTTTCCAGGCTAAACCCCACTGTTCTCATGCAGGGAAAAACTCTTTGGAAGTCAATGCAGAACTGCTGCTCAAAGTCAATGAGAATTGACTTTTTCAGCCTGTCTGCAGGTGCTGGCCACAGTTGCTTTTTGACAACCCTGCATTACACTGGCTTTGTGTGTACAGTGAGTGAAGTTGCTCCCCGGTGATTGACTTGAAGAGACTTATTACTACTGACAGCTGCAGGAACAATCTTTTCACTCAAGAGATAAAAACGTATGTTTTGGAGCCAAAGAACCAGGCAGACAGAATAAAACACAGTGATGAAGAAAACTCCCAACTTCGGTGGGAATTCAGGAATTCACCCTTCTCCTGGTGGCTAAAGGGTATGCACCCTTGTGCCTGTTGGCTTTGTGGCTTCTTTACAGCTCCCTCCCCAAAGGTCTGCTCCGCAGCCCTGTGGCACACATGCACAGCAACATCAGGTGTAAGGTCAGAGCTCAGACCACAAATTGGTCTCATATCTAAATCAATCCCAGCGTTTTTCTGCACAGAAATTTGTGTCAGTCAGTGCCATCTAATGAATGAGAGAAACAGCTGGTCTCATAACCACTTCTGGGGGCTCCATGGAGCTGAACTGAGATGACTCCTTAGGGCTAAATGCACATATGAAATGCTTCTCATGGCATTGCTACTGGAGCTTTCTATCACCATTCCAAAATGTGTGAAAACAAAGATAATTCAGGTTTTCACTTTATTGGCTGTTTCAAAGTGATGTCCACCAATGCCTACATAATTATCTAAGTGAGATAATACAACAAACACCTTTCAAGCTACAGGACTGCATCAGTGGATGAGCTGTGCATATTACTTGGAACATGAAAAATACTGTTAAATTAAGTAGTTCTGCATTATCCTATCTTTGTTCTACATTATCCTTCAAAATTTTTTCTTTTGTAGGAGTTATGAAAGTACATGAAAACAAATGGGAAAATGTGCTGTAGAGGCAAACACAATGCTCACCACAAAAGCCCAAAGAAAAAAATAAAATTGCCAACATTGTTTTGTGTGGGTTTTGTTTCAGTGAAAATATTTAGCATGAATAGTACAAATAGGCAGTTCTGTGACCTGACCAGAGTCTGAACAAAGACAAGAAAATCTTCAAGTTGTGGGGTTTTTTTCCTTTTACTTTAGGGTACTAGTGAATTTCATGGGACAGTTTCAGCCTGATGCTGGGGAAGTGTTAGAAAATACAGCCAATTTCACGTGCTACATCTGACCCTTTTCTCTCCACTGAATGCTTTTCTGGATAAATAATTGCAGTTTCCTTTTGAGCTTCCTTCTTACTCTACAAAAGAGCCACCCACAACTAAGAGGGAAATAAAATAGCTGATTTTACATGGAAGTAGCAGAAAAAATGGTTATTGAGCATCTCCTCAAATTTACCTGGGGAACACACTAGATAAATAGAGACATTTTAATTATTTGGGGTAGAAGTAGTGTGCTGCTGAAGTTGGTAGCATCCTTCCAGCGTTAGCAAAGGCTGAGAGTTTGCTCTGGGGATCAGAGCATTCTTTGTCTCTATGTAATGGGTTTTCTCATGTAATGAAGGAAAATACACCTCTCTCTACCACTGAGCTGTTGGGTTTTTTTTCCTACTTCTGTTAAGGAAAGCAGAAGATGACATGAAATATTTTAAAACCCCTGGCACAAAAACAAAGGATGAATTTAAAAGATATTCAAACTACAGGATTTATTTCTATCTAAAATACGTAATTTGTGCCAATGTACTGTGTGTTGTGACATTACACTGCAGTCAAGTGGATTCTGCCATGAATGTTACTAAAGGAAAACAGCTTCTATTGTAACTCCCACCTTGGGGCTTGTGTCTGGGTTGTGGGTTGTTTTGGGTTTTTTTCGAACAGAGGCTTTTTCCTTACTTTGAAATTCCAAAAACTAAAACCTTTAGTTTTGGAGGGTTTTCTTTCTTAATTTCAGCATCTAATTTGGCCCTTTTGCCTGGGTGAAGCCTTGGGGTAGGGTAAGAACCCATGCCCAGGGGACTGCCACACCAGCATCCTCGGGGTGAGCCCTTCCCTTTGGTTCCCTGACACCATGGGGGAAGCACTCCCCACGTCTCCCTTCCCTTCTCTCTGTTGCCAGGAGCTCAGAGGTGGTGCTCCCATGTGAATACCTCCTCCATTGCTCCTCTGCCAAGCGATTCTTCCGGAATCCAGAGGACACGGACTTGGCCCCTCTCTCCTTTGTCTGTATACTGTAGCAAGGAGAGAGATGAGTTGTATCTTCAGAGCCTGCAGAAGTGTGCTCAGGTGCATATGGTTGCACTCCACCCATGTAGCTCATACATGCTCGGGAACGTTCCAGCTCATGGAGATCAGACTTTGCTCCAAGGAGAATCACTTCCCAGATGCTACACATTCATGGCTGGACCCAGAATCCCAGAAATGGGATCTTTTAAGTCTGTAGAGAGCTCAGAGTCTAGAGATTTTGGCACAGGTTTTTTTCATGATGCCAGTAACAGGGGGACTTGGTGATCATCCTATGATCATCTGACCATGAAGAAAGGATTATCCATCCTATGCTACTGCTGATAGCATGTTGGTATCACTGATGGAAGGCAGATATATTTCAAAAATCCCTTCCCATCCCCTGTCTCCGTGTTTCAGTAACCAGATGATCCTGCAACACCCATGCGAGCCCTGTAAGCCTCAGAGGCATGTCCACTTGATGCCAGAAGCACACGTGTCTGCATGAGACTCAGTTTGTGGTGCCCTGCCTCAGTCTTGTATCACAGCCCTGAAATACCTGCTAAGCACCATCAGCACCAGTGAAACTGTGTCAGTGCTGACGCTGGTTTGCAGCAGCGGCAGTGCGTAAACTCAGGCTTTGAGCACACTCCTGAAGTATCAGTACTTTGGCATGAACCATGTCTCAAGCTCCCACACCCACCCTCCTTCTGAAATGCAGGTTACAGTCTGTCATCACCCCCACCTCTACCAACCTGTCATCATCCAAATTTGACTTTGCTAGGGCCCTTCCCCAGGCATATCCATGTTGTTGTTATCTTTCTGCTCAACAGACTTACCCACCGAGTAAACTGGCAGGGGCAGGTCCAGGCACGGGTCTCTCCAAAACTTGCTGCACTGGGTTTTGGCATTGGCAGCCAAACCGACCCAGATGAATGCCAGGGATCATAGAATCACAGGATGGTTTGGGTTGGAAGGGACCTTAAAGACCATATAGTTTCAACCTCCCTGCCATGGGCAGGGACACTTTCCACTGGACCAGGTTGCTCCAAGCCCCATCCAACCTGGCCTTGAACACTGCCAGGAAGGGGGCAGCCACAACTTCTCTGGGCAACCTGTGCCAGTGTCTCACCACCCTCACAGGGAAGAATTTCCTCCTAATATCCAATCTAAATCTCCTCTCTTTCAGTTTGAAACCATTCCTCCTCAGCCTACCCCTACATGCTCTTCTAAAAAGTCCCTCTCCAGCTTTGCTGTAGCCCCTTCAGGTACTGGAAGGCTGCTATGAGGTCTCCCCAGAGCCTTTTCTCCAGGCTGAACAAGCCCTTGTCTGGGTCTGTATCACCTGATTGTTAATGTTGCAGGCCATCAGCACTCAGCACCTTCAGCTACATGAGGGGTTCTCTTGAAAATGTCCAGAGGGGACATTTGAAGAGCAGCTGCTCTGCTGTTCCCTCACCTACGCATGTGCCATGCCATGACAAGAGCCAACAGAGACGTCAGAGAGGCTGTCCTGGCCTTGGGCTTTAAACAAACCCCGAGCCTTACTTGAGATCTTCATACAGTAAAACAGACAAGTGCAATCAATCAAAGAAACAAGTAATACTGTGACAGCAAAATAAAGTTGTGATTTCTACAAACAACGTCTCAAAGGCAAGGCTGAATTCTTCCCAGATGACCAGGGAAAGATGAGTTGCTGCCACTTCCCTGCCATAGGAGCGGTAACAGGTCTATATATTCCTGGAATTGAAGAAGCTTGATACTTCTGAGGTCCCTGAAATTTTGTCTAATTTGGTCAAATGAGTTCAAAATCAGAGGAGGACAGAGTGATAATATGAGCACATAATCTCACTTGCATAATAACCATTTAGCCCAAGTCACCCCCCCCTTTTCCTGCAACTCCCTGGTCCTCTGTGGGAACTGAGGGCAGGACAGCAGAAGGACATGTGCCACCTGGAACTTCTTACTGTGGGAGCTTTCCCTGCATGCTGAACGAGAGCACAGCACAGCAAAACATGTGTGTCACACACCTCGAATGGGACACCCCTACATGGGCACGTAACCATGCCTGTTTTTTCTCTGCTGGCCTGCTAATGCCAGGGCCACCATTCACAACTGAGACAGGGACTCCCATTCACTGCTAAACAAGCAGTAACGTCCAGCAAAGGTTGGGGTGGTGAGATAGAGACAATCAGGCTTCAAATTGCCACCACAGGACCTCCTGAAGCTCCTCTGACTAAGTCCTTGGTCTCTGTGGCTTAGCCATTCTCACGAAGATAAAACTACTCCTTCTTTCCTGCTTGCACTTGTCTGGCTCAAAGTAACTGCAGAGGTTCAAAAACTAGGCAGGGAGCACCCCAAAGACCTGGGGTTTGTTTCTTCTTTCATTTTTATTTTTTTTTTTGTAACAGAAATGCATATAAATTTAAAAGTGGTTGATCCATGTTTTTAAAAGGATATCTTTTCCTTCCTGAGCATCCCCACCTTTCCCAGCTACAGGTCACTTCTCCCAGCAAACACCCTTACAGAAATACCACTTATTGCAGTGTCCTTCAGCTGGAATATCTCAGGCCGGCTCTTGAGAGAGCAAATAATTCCAGCAAAGTCCTTTTCAAGTGATACAACTGCCTCAGCACTGGGAGATTTGCCAGCACAGCCTCTTTTTGGCAAGAGAAGGGTAAAAAGCAACTGCTCCAACCAACATAACGAAGCTGGCAGAGCAGAAACATGGGCCCTCACATCTCTAATAGCGTGTTTCCTCTGTTCCCCTTCTCCACTTTCTCCCACCACCACTCACACACACAGTTTCTGATCTGCCCAGGGAGGGAAGGGCTGTAATGCAATCTCCTCATGTGGATAAAGCCAAAATGTGTCGTGTAAACAAGTCCAAAGGACCTGTGGGAGATGCAGACCTTATGCTGCCAGTCAATTAATTCACTCAGTCACTCATCACCTCATTGAGCCCATAACCTGACAGCATCTCCTCGGATCTCTGTGCTAACTACAAAGCTTTTGTTTCAAAGGGACACGCTTTGAATGATCTTTGTGCAAAACAGATACGGTGCCTGTGATGAGAGCTGCAGCACTGCGCTCGGTCTGAAGGAAGCAAACAGCCAAACACGGAGCTGCAGCCTGCTGGCTTTCATGGGCAGTGAACTTCACGGGTGAGTTGGGGCCATCTCATCAATAGCGTTATTAAGCAAAGCTCATTTGCCCTCCCACCTTCCGCCTATGAAAAAAGGAGAGAAGTTCAATACCCAACTCTGTGCTAACGCAACTGCAAAACTACAGTTTAAAAAAAAGAGCTCAAAAAGGGGAAGCTGAGGGGGCTCTTTTATCAGCAGCCATAGCCCAGCCTTGCTGCGGTGACCCAGGTGGGCTTCCCTGGGCAAGGGCATGCTGACAGTGTGACAGCTTTGATCGCGATGCTTCGGCGCAGCAGAGCTCAGGGGGACTTGGCACAGCCCAAATGCAACTTCCAGTGCCTCTGCAGGCTGGCACCTTGGCTTTCATTTCAGCCAGCAGTGTGTGGTGCAGTCTGACAGTGCCTGGAAGGAGGCTGTGCCGTAGCCACACATGCACGTGAGCAAACAGCAACAGATAGGAAAAACAAAGTATATGCAGCTACATCTCTGCTGACATGCAGGTAAATCCCGACGACAGGCTCTAATCCTTCTTGTTAACGTACCTAAATTCCTTCCTATGGTTTAGCAAGTTGATGCTATTTGGGCAAAATACCACAATCAACATCTAAGTTGGCAGGCACGGCAAATTGAAAAGGCTTTGAATAATGTTGATACAATTCCCAGCTGGAAAGCTTGTAGCTTACAAACAACATAACATGTAACAACACTGTGTATTGATTTCATTAAATAATAGCGTTGGGGGGACAGGGAACTGCTCTGAACTGTGGCTTTTAGGAAAATCACTTTGTAGTGTCTGATAAAACCGTAGTGCTGGCAGTCGAGACCAAGGGGAGAAAGAGCTGAATCAGAGGCCGCCGGGATGCAGTGCCAGTTTCTGCTGCAAGGGTGTGGGAATCCTGCAGCAGATTTTACTAATTCTCCTCCAGCCCTGCAGTAGCAGCATGTGACTGCAATGCCCGAGCCCCTGGGATGCTGCCACAGCCCCGTGTCCCCAAGAACTGCTGCTAAAATCCTCCACGGCAGCTCACCGCATCAGTCCCTCCATGGGACTGGTCACGTTGAGCCGCAGACTAAAGCTTCACTGGGGCAGCCAGGAACATTTTGGGAAGGGGCTGGAGCTGAGCTGGAGGGGTTTTACTGAGATAACTAGACCAGGCTATACCCAGGCAAAGCAGACTGGGTACAGGCACCGGTTATCTGCAAAAGTGAATTTCTGCCAGATAAATGTCCCCATCCTGTCCTCTGCTCCCCTTACCCCAAAAAAGCCTTTTAGTAGGGAAAAGCTGCTGGGGGTGTATCCAAGGGGCTTTTTCCGATATGAATCTCTCAAAGACCTCTTGCATCTCATCATGCCTCCAGCCGGTGCAGCTCTATGGGGAGAGACCAGAGCCTGGCCTCCAGCAAGAGGCCAGGGAAAAGCCTCAAATTTGTCAAATCAGCTGCTGCTCAGAGCCACGTGGACCACATTAGGATCCAGTGGGGCAGCCATTTAACCTTGCCATTAAGTTTCCATCAGGCAACGCCACTGCCCCTGCCAGGGTGGAGCCTGGTTAATGGGGCTTGTGACCTCCCTGCTCCGGGCTCCTCTCATTCAGAGCAGGCTCGTAAAAGCGCAGACGCTGCCAGCCAGAAGCGCACTATTAGTAGTAATAGTAGCGGCGCTGTTATTATTAGCCAGTCTTTTATTTATTTTTTAGGAAGTTCTGCTGCTGGACTGCAGACCTGCCTGTAATGCTTTTCTGAGGGGGACTGGGGGAGGGCAGACTCCCCGGCACCAAACCCATCATTAATCTATTTTGAAAACAAGGTCGTGTTTTCCAAATATCACTGCATGACTCGCTCCTATTCTGCCAACACATTTTTATGGTGGTTTGGGATTTTTAGGGGGTTTCTTGGTGGTGGGGGAGGAGGTTAATGACTGATAAGCATACTAGCCTGCTTCGCAGTAAGCCAGGAGATGAGTCCGTGCCTTTGCCCCAGGTACACTGAGTGAGTAAAGCCCTTCTGCACCAGGTGGGCATGGGGTCCAGGGGAAGCCCTCTCCACCGGCGCTGGCTCTAATCCATTCCAGCTGGAGGACGTGACCGTTTCAATATGCAGCAATATCTGGAGGCACGTCATGACTGGCCTCCAGATACTCTGGGACTGTGGTTAACCTCCCAAAAAAAGCTAGCATGACTGCAGCCCAGTGAAACACAGAGCCAGGTTTTCCGCAGATGCTCTGAGCTGAGCTTCAGCTGAGCTTCAGCTGCCCCATGCCCACTGGAGCAGCTGCCTCTCCTGCAACCCAATGCCCCTGACTGCCCCACAGGGCTCACTCCACAGCTGGGGGGTGTTCCTACAGGCCCCAGCTATGTTTGCAATGCAAAAGTCCTGTCTTTGCCACTGCTGTGATTAAAGATGAGGCTCAGCTACAGGCGCAGGTCAGAGCCGGTCTGAATGGTTTACAGTGCTCGAAAACAGGCTGGTGCTCCAAATCCGACCGATTTGCCCTGTACCTCATAGAATCATAGAATCATAGAATCATTGTGGTTGGAAGGGACCTCCAGGGTCATCAAGTCCAACTTTTATCCCATTATATTCCTAACCATTAGACCATTAGACCATGAAAGACCTCAGTAAAGAGTAGCTCAGGACCGAAAGCTGGTTCAGTCTCTAACTGCTGTTATTTAAGGGGGATGTGCACTGTCCCGGTAGGAAGAAATGAGCTGGCTGCTGGCAGCCTTTGTGGGCAGGAGCAGCAGGGCCAGGCGAGGAGCAGCAGCCTTGCTGTGAAGACAGTGAGGAAAGTGAAACACTAGCTTTTTACCTCATAGCTTTGGACCCCGCTTGGGGAATTCCCAGCCTGCAGGGTGCTGTTTGCCTTCTCCTGTGGTCTCTCAGGAGCTTTTGGGCAATTACAAATGCATGCGGCGGAGCGCAAAACCTGGCCTCTCCCTGGGACACAGGAGCAGCCTGGTCCTGCACCAAGGACTGGTGGCAGCCCAGAGGAGCCGTCCTCACCATGAGCCTGTGCACCTCCCCTGCCTCCAGCCAGCACGAACGTGGGTAAAAGGCACCTGAAAAAGAAGCAACAGAGGTGAGAGCACAGACCTACTGCTCAGGAAGCACAGTGTCTGCTTCCAGCACCACCTTTGCCTCCAGGTGATCCTGTACCAGATGCTTGGCTCCGTGCCTCAGTTTCCCTCTCTGTAAAATGGACAGAGAGCCCCTTTCTGGTGAGCTCTCTGACAGGTAGGAAGGGAGAGCACAGCGAGTGCTATCACACAGGCGCTGCCCTGGGGAGAAGGCAGGGGGATGTGCCAGCTGCCCAGCAGGAACAGCAGAAAGGGTCTTAGCACTTGGTTGTTCTCAGTATAAAAAACAAGAATCACAGAATCATGGAATTGGTAAAGTTGGAAGGGACCACAGTGGTCATGTGGTGCAACCTCCCTGCCCAAGCAGGGTCATCCTAGAGCACATGGCACAGGACTGCATCCTGGGCAATGAAAAAGAAATTAATAAAGTCAGGTGAGAAGCCAGGTAGCTGGCAAAGTCCCACAGCTGGGGAAACTGAGGCAGGAACAAGCTTCAGTTGACAATGAATTCACTTACACTGAAAAGCCTCTTCAGCTGAGGGTCTTGTCTGCTCCTGAGACTGAGACAATCCTGGCAGTGGGAAGTCTGTGTGTCACTTCTGACTATTGCAGAAAGTCCCAGCTGCTTCAGGGAAGGGAGTCATCCCCCTAGGACAGAGCCAAGCCAGCTCAGGAGAACGTGAGTGTGCTACAAAACAAATCTCATGGGGAGGCTTCTGGGTGCTTTGCTCATTTAAAATGGCATTGTGCTTATTCATCTTTGTGCAATGTCCCCTGTGATTGCACACGGCTGCATATGATACTGGAGAAGTTAGGAGAAATTCAATTATATTGATTTACAGAAGAAAGAGACAATAACAAATGTAATGGGTAGTTGCTATTCCATATTTTATTGTGAGCCATTAAGACTTTGGTTTCTAATATCCTCTACCTTTAGTGTGAGAATGAAATTAAAACAATCATTTTCAGGATGAGGCTCTTCTCCACACAAAGCCTGGAGCTGCCAGCTAACCAAGTGTCGACACACATAAATCCTTAAATCTGGGTGCTTTTGGCCATAAATCTGTGCTCCTTAAATCTGGGTGCATTTGGATACTTGCTGGAAATCGATTTGAGAAGGTTCATCTCAGAAAAGGGGCTTCTCAGTATAAAATATGCCAAGCGGGCATCCCACTCATTGCACAAATCTAGTTGTGGACTGGATAAATACACGGTAGGAAACAGAATCTGAGGAGGCTTCTGTTTAATGTCCATGCTTTGAAGATCTACCTTCTAATTACTAGGTAGGTGACCACAGTCTGCAACAGGGAAACAGAAAATTCAAAGTATTAAGCTAAAACAAGCAGTGAATTGTCCTGATCTGTAGCATGATCCAGGTAACAGTGACCAAGACCTGACTGATATTAGGGGAGACTTGAAAAAAGACAGATTTTTGAGTGGGGTAACAAAATCAGTCATCCAGACTTGAGGTTACCAGCTAAGAAATCCCTGGCATTTCCCACTGCTGGATGCACATATCACTAGTGACAGCTTAATGTGCTGCTGCTCCGTCGCTGCATGTACAGCTCCACTTCACAAGGAATAAATCCCTGAGCCTCTCCAAACCCGTCTTTCCTCCTCTTTCCTCCTCTGACTTGCCTTTCTTTGGGGTGGAGTACCATCATGGCCCAGATGGAAAACAAAGTGCAACCAATTGTTCAGATCTCTTCCTTTCGGCAGGAAAGATCTGAAACCACCCTGTTTATAGGTATGCTGCTAGCAGAGGAGTTTCCCTCCCCGGTATTCAGATCTTGCTGGGGACAACACAACCAAGCAGCTGCTCTTTCTAACACAGCCTGAAAACACCTGCTCTTTGTTACGGGCAACAGTAAAAAGCTGCTGAGGCACATGCCAGCATTGTAATACTGCTCTGAATAGAAAAACAGTAGGATGCAACTCCGGCTTCTTGAGGTAGAGCATTTTTATTTAATTGTGGTTTAGGAGCCCTACTCAATAGTTGAACAGTTGACTGTTTGTTTGCAGTGTCTTAAGTTATGACTGCCTGCAGTTTATGGCAATTTAACAGAGTATTTATAGCCAAGGTTAATGATTTCCCTGCAGTTTTTCTTAGCTCCTTGCTATCATTTGACACCTTGAATGGCCTCTCCCCACCCACTGCCTGGACCGAGCAGTGATGTGCTGCCAAAACAGCAGCAATGCCTCCTTCAGCGTGCTTCAGCCTTGGCCAAGCAGTGGGAGCAACTTTTACCTAGCTAAAGCATGTCCCCTGTTCCCAGAAATCCATCTCAGAGTCACACGTCTCTCTCCTCAACCCTGTCAATGCTGAAGGCTTCCCAAGAGCCACCCTCAGAGACACTGGGGCAGCCTGTGTCCTCTCTGCAGAGAGGCTGGTGGGACCCCGGCACAGCTCCCACGGGATGTGAGGAAGACTGCAAGGGCAATGAAGAG
>VZRW01015096.1:0-11714 GCA_013398125.1 Aegotheles bennettii
TTCTGTGATTCTGTGATAGTATTCAGACAAGAGTATATTATAAGTATTACATCAAAGCATTAAAATGTCTTAGCGTATTAGTGGGAAAAGTAACTGAAGAAACTCAAGCATAGTATGTAAGCACATTTTGTTTCCTAGGTAACAGCTGTTGGTGATAACAGTTATATACAAAGACCTGCACGTGGGAAGCCATTTGCAGCGCACAACTTCCACTGGTGAATAATACTGCCTATTTTTGAGCGTCATTATTTGGCGTATCATCTCTTAACTACAATATAGACAACTGTATTTAACACTTCCTTTGCTGAGCACTTGTGTAACTTATGTACTGGGAATGATAATTGCAAAAAACATTTTCTCAGTCACGATGAAATAGAAAAATTTTGAGATAAGTTGGTGTATAGGCTGTTCTGGATGTAAAGCTCTAGATGCTTCTCACAACTGCTAGATGAGGCTTGACTGCAGCACAAGCTCTCCCATCTGAAAAAGCAGATACTGGACAGCAGATCTTTCTGTGATTGTTTTATTTAGTGGTCTATAAATAAATCCCGTGTAATCAATACTAGTGCTTTAAGTTAGTAATTTAACCCTTGAGTTTTCTTTAAAAGAAGAAATGAAATATTTATTTGAACAGAAATGAGTATTGTATGATAAAAAGAGTGAAGGAACCTGCAGGTCTAAAATTGTAATGTGCAATTTTAGTCCACTTTACCATGAAGTTCTCATAGCAATTTAAGATTTCCTTAAAAAACAAATTTTATTTTCCAACCATGCAATTTAATCTATTTTTCATGCCCTATTGTCAATCAGAATTAAATATTTCATTTACTAATGTCCACTTAAGTTCCAAGATTGCTTTGCAAAAGTTGTTTCTGTGTCTCTGTGTATGTTCGTACATATATTTATGTTTCTCCTTTATAAATGAAATAACATGATTAACATGAAAACCAACATGCAGACATTTTTGTATTTTTTACTGTAATGAAAATATTGTCTCTTAATGAACCTTAATGAAACAGTATTTTGCACATGGTGTGAAAAGTTGCCAAGAGGTGTAAAGCAATTATTATGACAAAAAGCATGAGTTTTGAAGAGCCATTTCTCTTTTGAAGAGAGTGTGTGTGAAAAAGCAGAATGAAGTAGTCCTTAGGGAAAAAAATAATTTTAATAAGCTTCTGTGCATGCTCAAAGACTGTATAAATCTAGGCTCCAAGTATACTCTGTAATACAGTAATCACCTAGAAAGCTAACTTGAAATAATAAACCTAAACAATTGTCTTGCTAGTCTGTGAATAAAGCTAAGTTTCCACTGTTGAATGATGAGATCTTGATGACTCAGATGAAGGCCCCTGCCATGTTCCTCTCTTAGAGGTGCGTGATTCCTCTCTGGGCTACCCAGCTGCTTACAGCAATTACTTTGCTGCTTTCCTTTGCTTTCATCATTGCTGCCATATTTCCTGGGGTGCTCTAGATTGTCTGTGCAGTTTTTGTCATGGTTTACCTCCAGGAAATGAAGGTTGAAATAAATATGAAGCCTTGCTAAAATTAATACATGCAATTAGGTAGAAAATAAAAAGAAAATAAAAATAATTTCTAGAATCACTGATGCTCTTTGTCCTTAGCAGGGTGCAGCTTCTTCTTTTCAGGCTTGTCACTTCAACAAAATTTTATCAGAAGGGACACAATTATTGAATATGAAGTTACTAGGAGTTAACTGATGAAACTGTCATGTACCTAGCAGGTTAATGTATCCCCATTTGCTGATGTCTGGAGTGCCCATGTGTAGATTTTTACAGTGAAGAAGCTGCCATGTGTGAATTTCCTTCCTTTTCTACAAGTGCGCAGGAGCAAGACAGTGTCTGCAGTGTAACACAGAAAGAGCATGTTGGAAATACCTAAGAAACATTTCAATTCGGTCATCAATATGGATTATTCAATAAGAGGAGGACAGAGAGTTAGAGAATACAAAGAGATCAAAAACAAAATACAAACTAAACAGTGGCCCAAAAGAGAATGATTACAACAACAACAACAACAAAAAAGAGACCAATGGAAGTAGTTGTTTCAGCATGAATCCAGCCCTGTACTGGGAAGAGGTCATTACATTTTTTGAAAATTAAGTAGTCCAGTTGTAAGGCCGATCATTTTGCTCTGTATTTAATTTCACTATCTAGCTGCACTTTTACAGTTCCCATTAATTCATTTCTTTAGCTTTTCTCTCACTCTTATCCACTCATCTTGTGTGACTAATTTTAATTACTGTGGCATTCCCAACTGGGAAGCTAACGGGAGGCTTGATATTGCTTTGGATTGGTGCCCAAAAGGGCTGTGCGCTCATTGGCCACTTGTGTATTTTCAAATAACACAACAGAACATCAGTAATATTGTGAAGCAAACCCATCTGAGGAATGCAATAAACCAGAGGGGAAGAGTGTCCCACACTTTTCTTACACAGAGTTTGAGCGGGATGAGAAAGCTTCATCAGTGTTGTATGTGACAAAGGTAGCTCAGTTGAAGTTGGGCAAAATCAGTGCAGTCCATGACCTGGCTCTCCTCAGCCATACCTTCACATGTCCATAGTGTTACACAGTCCAGTTTTTGGTTATTCAGGTATTAGATGCCCTGTACTACAGGATATTGGATCCTTACACGAAGGCAATTCTTTGACTGTCATCTATGTAGCCAACCAGCTGCATGATCGCTGTTGCAAAGGTGATGAACTAGTTCACACAGCAGTGATGGCTTGTTGGTATGTGACTGACTTGGATGGGCATGTTGTCTAGACTGTCAGCCAGGGAAACAGGAAATAAATTAGGAGTTCACCTCGAAGGAAAAAAACTTCTGAGTAGCATCTGAACCTAAAAATATCATCTTTATTTATCTTAGCATATTTCTCAGGCATTCCAACAGATACTTCACATAAAGAGCAGGAAATGGCTCTGAAGCACAATGTCCTCAGAGAAAACTGGGAAAGAAATTTGAACCTCATCTACATACAAGAAGCACTCAAAATCATGAGAACTAAAACACGCACACTAAGAAAACCAGAACGCACAAGAGTGATTTCACTACAGTAAAATGGAGAAGACTTCTGGGCATCTAAGTCTTAAAGGTTTGGAACAGCTGAGAAACTGGCAGATGAGGTAGCAAGTCATCAACGTGTCATTAGTGTGTCAGCAGGAGCAATATGCTAGCCTGCCACTGCCACTGCTAGTCTATTAGAAGTAACTCATGGCCTTTGTGAGCCTGAATTAAATGTGACATATTTCTGAATCAAAATAAACTCTTTGAAACACTTTTCTGACAATTAACCTACTGACAGCAGCACTGGCTAATTACTTCTGTGACTGTCTCAGCTTCTCATGCAAGAGTGGTAATTTTCCTACAAAAGATTTCAGTGTGTTTGTTTTCTGATCAAGCTACTCAACAATGTTATTACATATATTTGTCTCTTTCGGGCAAAGATTTTAATGGCTAGATCAGAAAAAGACTTGTGAATAGGGTTAAAAACCTAAGGCCAAAATGAAGTTCTAAGTCCCCTTTCTCTTTACTTTCTAGCCTGCTCAATAACTTGGGAGGTATCAAAATCATAAGCATCAGCAGATACTCCAAGAGAGTTTCCTGTATGTTTGCTGTTCTGCTTCTGACCATGACCAACTGCAGCTCAGAGCAGTGCAGCTTGACTTCTCTTTCATTCCTGGCTCATGAATGATCCTCCATTCACCTTACCTTCAGAGCATGATTTATTAGACACTTTTAGATCAAGTCTAAGACTCTGAAAAAAGTCCTGCTTGAAGTGGTCCTCCCAAAAGCTCAGTGGTTTCTGTACTCATTTGCCACGTGGGAAACATACACTCATGTGAGATGTGGGATGTGAACCTTCATTTCCCAACCACTTTCATAACCACTGGATTGTCAGGTATCTTTAGGTGAAATACTCATCAGAACAGATTTCTCCATCCTTGCTGTCACCTTCTAATGTTCTTGGGCACTTATTGTCCTAACTACTAAGTCACATATACATGAAGTCACACTTTCTCTGGCTCCGAGAATATATAACTAGTCTATGCAGACAGAAGCAAAATGTTCTGCTGCCCTGTGTCATAGCTTGATTAATCTGTGTTTCCTTAGGACATGATGTGAATTTAAATTATGGATGCCTGGGTTAAAATAAACCAGAAGACTTGTGTCACCATTGTTTCCTACAGTGTTTTTGAAAGAGAAATTTATCTCATTTTATAAGGGCTTACATACCTAGAAAAAGCTTTGGAAATTGCGTTTTGAAGGGAAATGACATTTTCCATCAATAGTGTTTGGTACATGATGAAGGCACGGTCTGAAACACTGTCCCCATCCTTCAGCATTTCCCGAGAGAAATCTTAAACAGAGCTTTTGCAATCTGCCTGTGATATCATCCAAAACAAGACCATATCCAAGGAGAGTGCTAGATCACAGGGACAAAAATTGTCTGTGTAAGTCCATACATGAGTGTACCCACTGCTATCACAAGAGTTCTAGCTGCATTAAAAATCAGTCATGAGAAGACTGGATAAAGTGTGATAACATCACTGAAACAGAGTGCATTTAGTTCAGGTATCAAAAGCTGTGCTCTGAAGTATATATAAATTCCCTTAATAAATACCTGACAACTCTTCATTCTTAGCAAAAGAAATGAAAAATTTCAGCATTAAATTAGTTATATGGTCCAGACAGGATAAATCAAAGGTCTTAATTTAGGATGCATCTTAAAATGACCACTATGTGGGGAAGTTTTACATACAAGGAACTGGTAAAATTTGACAGGAAGAAAAATAATCACAGTGTAATTTATTGGCACTCAGTCCTCTACTGTTACAAAAAAAGGTGTTTAAGAAATTGAGTCAAGTTATCATGGAATGAACTTGAGTTTAGTTGTGCCAGATTGTACAACTGCAGAACTCCCTCCTTCAGCAGCCTGGGCCTCAGAATAGAACTGGTCTCATTTATAGAGTAAATTCTCAAGTCTGATAATTTGTGTTGGAAATGTTAAAATGGAAACAGGAAGTGATAAACACTGATTTAAAATGATTAATAATTATTTTTTAAAATTATTTCAGGGGAAACTAGGCATGACATTTTTGGTTGTTGCAGAAGGTGTAAAGTGCAGTTTGTTCTAGAGAAGAAACAGTCATCTCAGAGTAAGTAAGGGCTGTCTTCAACTCTCGCGTTTAATACTGAAATTGTTAAAGGATATGGTTCATGTATTACTGTAGAGAATTGCTGGGTACAATAAAAACTAATTTTGTCCCTGCAGGGTGAGTAAAAAAAAGTTTGGGGATTGCTATCTGTTGTAATCAATGTTTTTTATAGGTAGCCTAATTTTTTCGTGACTGGAAAGGGGAAACGGGGTGACAAGTAAGCATTGCAAGCAATATAAACAACAAATATTTTGAGAACACAGCAAAAATCTGAAGAGTTTTTATCACTTTAACATCAATTTAATAAATATAATTATTCTTGATTGCTATCAACCAAGCGTTTCTGATAGTTGATCATCACAGGGCAATAATTATTGAAATACAGGTGAGGGAATTAATTTGAAAGTCTGTTTTTTTCTATTTTCATGCTGAATACCCAAATACCAAAATTTGTGGGGGCTCATAGTTACAGTGATATTTTTGCTTTATTTATTATCCTGCTCATTTTAGAGTCAAAATGCTGTATTTCATGCCTACTGGTTAAGAATTTTTAAAAGGACTCTGATCTATGACATTTAAAAGGATTTTTTTGTTGTTCATATTCTCATTTTTCTTGCTTTTTACATTAGCATCTTAGGCTTTCAGACCAGGAAGTTGAAGTTGCTTTCATGGGATGACCCCATCTAAAATTTCTCAGCCATATGGCTAAGGGCATCTATTGGTCTTGGTCTGGATGTGCTGTTCCCCCCAAAAATCCAAAATAATTGAACACATTGACCTTTAGCACTCTTTTGCACCAGAGAATTAAATGGGGCCATTCCCATGTTACTGGATTTTCAGAGTATGTAAGTCCTAACTGAAAAGTCTGTTAGAACAGAAGGAAAACAAAAAGTGTTGAAGTAATGCTATGAAATGCAACAGGGTGTTTCAGAAAGCCCACAAAAAGATGATACTATTTTATGATAGTTATATATTAGTTTCTGAAGTGCTTGTTTTATTTTAGTAGAGTTAAACTCTGTGAGTCACATTACATTCTGTGTATTTTGTATACTCATATCTCCCTATGTTTGTGGGCCTCACTTTTTCCACTGCAAATACCTCTTTTACATAGCCTGAACTCTCTCAGATTGCAGAAGTGTCACTCCTATTGTGTATTGGTATAACCAAAAGAACATTAGGATTTGCTGTGTAAATGTGAGAACATGCCATCTGTTTGGCAATGGGAAGCTGAAAACTGAGGGAAAACATTAGAGGTGTTAGAATACCTACCAGCTGGAAACTGAGGAAAAACATCAGAAGAAATAAAATATCTGCCAGTTGGAAAACAGAAAGATACAGCTGGTTGCAAAATGCCTGCTTGAAGGGTGCAAATTCAGATGGCAAGCTGCAGAAAGACATGCTGAGAAAAAGTTCCTGAAGACAGCCTTGAACTAGAAAATTAGTAGATGTGAAGAAATTGCTGGGAAAGGTGATCCTGAAAATGTGTTTTTTATTGTGGTGTAGGTACTACTGTTTCGACACGTTATATGTCTGTGATGTTTATATTCCCAGAAAAAAGACAGTAGAAAATTATATGAAGGGAAGGAACAAAATAACAAAATAACAAAATTACAGAGGCATTGTCAACTCCACAGTGATCTCTGTGTGGTTCAGTAATTAATAACTTCAGAAGGAGATACAAACATTCTGCTGTTCCTGTTTATTTGATAGTCTTGATTAATTAAAGTACAAGTTTGCTTTAAAAACTCAAGACTGCCTTTAATTATTTTACTAAGTGTGGCACTTTGTTCTTCAGTTGCATTACACAGTGCATGCAGCCAGTTTTGCTGATTGAAGAGGTTTAAAAATAAGGCAGGCTGTGTGGACATTTAGTAGCTGACTACAGCAAAATTGGTTAATGACTAGTATCATCTAAATGAGGCAGCAAGCTGAAAGACTCATAATCTCTCCCCATGCACAAATTTTAATTAAATAATTATAATGTCCTTGTTGTAATTATTTATCAGTAACTATGCTCCTGAGTATTGTCTCTTTTGCTTTCATCTGTTCTGTCAGCTCAGCTGTACAATGAAAAAATCAGTTTCAAAGATCTGGTATGATTAATTCTTATTACTGAGGGTCCTATTCTGCTGCCATTATTCAACCTGATTAGTACTTTACTGCACAATTAGTCACATTGAATTCAGTGGTTCCATGTGTGCATTAAGGTGCTGCTCAAAGGGGTGGCAGAATTGGACCACAACTAACAACAGATTTGGGACTGATGGTCTAAAAGGATGGCTAAGATATCAATTCACATTTTCATCTTCTTGGTGAGAAGACAGTCAAGAAAACGTAGCCTCATGAAGGCTTTGGGTGCCTCTGAGGCTAGTCCAAATGCTCGTGTCCATCCTTGCACCTAGGGACATGGAAAGACAGCTCAGCTGTCAGAGTCTTTAACTCCCTGCGTAAATGTTGGTCCCATACACTTTCCTGCTGGCAGCTGAGCCAGACTCACTCTTTGGTTTAGATTTATCAGTCTTTGCTTTAAGCAATGACTTCATTGATGGAGCACTGGTTGAGGCTGTGGAAGACCCGAATTCAATACTCTCCTCACCCTTAGGGAGAGCATAAACCTTTTTTCAATGTTACAGAAGACTGTTATGAATTATGAGAATAGTTCTTGAAGTGGGATACTGTGCTATCTATCACCAGTGGAAACAGTCTGCAGTCATGCAGGTACAAGCTCAGGCCAAGTCCCTTTTGCAAATCTCTGTGGCTTCAGTTTAACCTCTAGTTTCTTGGCATCTCAGTAGCTATTAATAAGATTGCAGGTTTTAAATAAAACTTTAACAATTTCATTAAGCTGTTTTTTCCAACAGGTAAACAGCCTTCACACATAAGAGTGCGTGAATACTCAAATCCCAAACACAGAGATGTCTCCTGTTGTGACACAACAGAGACCAAACAACCTGAATGAAAAGACTTGACTTGGAGTATTTAAAATATTTATTCTTCAAACTGCCAACAACTGAAACACAGTTAAACCTCAGCATAAGAAAATTTTGTGTATTGTATAAGGAAAAGACCCCACATCAATAGCTGCAGGGCAAAATGTGGTATAATGCATCATAACCAACAGCGTTCCTGCCAACTCTCAATGAGATGGTTTGACTATCATCAATACAGCCCTGCTGAATGCAGCTAGATGGCATCAGCAACTGCACTGCCTCAGCCAAATCGGTTTGCTTATGCTTGCATGGCATTTTGTTGCTGGCTGCAAATCCAAAAATGAGCAACCAAAAGGGCAGAGTCAAAGAAAACTGAGGGACCACTCGAACCAACGATGAGGTTTTTTTCAGCAAAAGGCACTGCTTTGTTAACGTGTGTCATAACTGTAGAAATCTCCTTTTATGTTGAGGATGAAATTTCTACGCTGGGGAAGGGAATGAGCAGGAGGACTGCTTCTTGTTTTCCACATCCAGCTGAGCTGAGACACAGACTTGATACAGAAGCACACACTCCCAGGCAAAACTCCAAACAGCATGTAAAATCATACTTTTCTTTATCTGCTAATAAATATTTTGATAGCTAGTATAAAGCAGTAGAACATCTAAAAGCTAATAGGTATTACAAACAACTGTTTACTAAACATTAAGGAATAGAGCTACAATGTGATAAATATGACATCAGAGACAGATATACAGAGAACAAAGCAGTAACATAAAAGACTAACAGCTAGGATAGATCACAGTCTGAATATAGTATGGTTTTATGTGCAGTAGATGTGTTCTTCAGGACTGAGTTTTCATCTCAAAGGAAATTTCTAAATATGAAAATTCAGCTTAGTTTCTGGATTTTTAATTCTTTAGGATAAATCAGAAACATACAAATCTGGATTTCTGGGAAAAGGAAATTTAAATTTTAAAAATACATGGAGGAAGAATGTATGAAAAAAAATAAAAAATATAATATAATTATATGGAACTATTTTTAAATAAGGAAAGCCTATGTAGGGATGACATTTTCTTGAATGGATAGAGTAGGTATTAGTACTGACATTTTTTCTTCTATTATGTGTGTGTTAAGTGCCTGTGTTTAGAGACATGACAAGCAGTTACTTCCCAAAATATGAGTAAAGATGAATGTCTCAGCATTCTGCTTTCTGAAATAGAAAGTACTGGAATACCTGAAACCATATAATTATATCATTCACTTAACATGTATTATAAACTATTATGAAACCTTATCCAGTGGTGTGCAGTTTTCACAAATTAAGAATGGCTTGGGAAAGTGGATGTCTCAGAAATGCTGGGTAAGATACAATTTCATGCAGAAAATAAAAAAAGGCGTCTTTATTCAGCATAGCCTGCGGTAGTTAGGTGTAGATGAAAGATGATTTTCACCCCCCTTATGCAACTTCTATTAACAAGACAGAATTTCTCTCTGAAAACATACCAGACATGAAGATGTGACTGGGTCTGTACAGCTGCCACTCAGACTATCTCTTTCAGTAAAGGATTTAAAAGTTACCAGGGAATATACAATGAGCAAATGCAGTAAAAGTTTATCTTCAATCATAATACACAAACTCAAGAGAAAAGGGTTGATTCCTAAACTATACAGAAAATTTAATCAAGAAAGGGAAAATAGGAAGGTTAACAAAATGGAGGCATGTCGTATGCACTTAGACAAAGCCAGTTTTTAAAGAATTCCCTGCAGGTAGTACCTGGCTCCAGCTGGGATGCAGCCTGTGTTTCCTAATGTTGAGGCACCTTGCTGGAGATGGTGTGGACAGAAAGGATCCCTTTCCTCCAAGTGATGTTTGTGTTTGCAGTTCCCAAAATTCTTGGTAGTAGAGACCTGAATAATAGACATCATGGTGGGCAACATCCTTTAATATCTGCTGTGTTCCCTGTTAACACTACCCTTATGCAAAATGAAAAACAGTTATAAATTTTGTTATAAGCAGTTATACTTCTCATGAGAAAAAATAAATCATTTTTTCTATAGATTGAGTTTTAATTTTCAATTAAAAGTTTTTTAAAAAGGCTAATAGTTAAACACATTAAAAGCAACAGTAAGAAATTCTTGAACTGTATCAGGAAGAACATACTAAATAAGTGTCTAGGTCAACCGGACACTAAATTTGCATTTAAAAAGGCTGAAGAGATTGTGGAGAAATTACATGAATTCTTTGTAATCACTCTTCACTAATGAGGATGAGGCAGACATTTCTAACTCAAGGTTAATTTTTACAGATGAGGCATTGTCAGAGAGAGTGGCCTCTGAAGAGGAGGCATTAGAGCAACTAGATAAAGTTAATGGTAGAAAGTCCCTGGGGCTGGGTAGTATTCATTTGAGAGTTTTAAAAAGGGAAAAACAAAAAGTAACTGAACTACTAACTAAAATATGTAATATACCTCTAACAGCAGAAGCAATTCCTGAGGATTGATTTTTAGCTAAAGAAAGCAAGAACAAAGGATGACCTTGGGAATTAAAGAAAAGGGAACAGTCTTTCAATACCACTGAAATTGTCCAAAACCTTTTCCTTAACCAGGCAATTAAAGGGACTTTTTAAAACTACCTATGTACTGTTGCTATAAATACATGACACATTCTTAAATTGATCTTCACAGCTTCTCTGGGTGAAATTTTTATTTTTCCAACCCTACAGAAATCCAGGAAGGAAGCCACAGCAATTTAGCTAGAAACACAGGTAGGTATAATTTACCACAACTTCCAAAAATCTTCTGACACTGTCCCTTGTTAAAGACTTGCCAAATACAAATAGCAGCAGACTGAGAACAAAAAAAAATAAATAAAATCCATTGTGTATTAAAAAATAGTTGGTGGATGGGATATAGTTTGTGAGTACTCACCAGACAACCTGTCTGGGTGATTCAAGATCAAGGTACTGTAAGCTCATAAATGGTTTGCAGGAGGGATGGTCTATTTTTCCAGGCAAATTCTCATTTTGTGGGAATCAGGAGATCTGTATTACCATTGCTTTAAAAAACAAACAAACAAAAACCCCAAACCAAAACACAACACCCTCAATATCTGCAGAAATCTTTTGGAGATCCCAGCACTTCTGAGGTCGAATCTTGAGCTGTGGAGCTTGTGTGTACCTGGAGACCAGAAGGTGATTGCACACTCTTCAGCATTCCAATGGGATGTGCTGCACAGGTGGGCAGGACAGCTGCCACAGAGCTGTGGGCTCTGCTTTTAAAAATATACTGCAACCTTCAGGAGCCAAACTGTTAAAGGAGGGCATAGGCTACCTTTTGGTGTGCAGAAATAGCTTTGTCTTGAAGAAGAAGGCACAAATACCAGGGAATGTCTTCAAGCCAAACATCCAGGATGTTCTTATATTTTACCTCACTACTGCAGTTAGCTAAAGGCTCTTTGACTCTAGTCTTTCATTAAAGAAATAACTAATTTCGGAGCATATTTACTTCATTAGTGATGATAAATTGTTAAAGAGGGTTGCAGAAAGAAAGGATTGTGAAAATCATGATGAATAATGGAGAAAGGGTGGGGTGGCACTCTATATTA
>VZRW01015113.1:0-18581 GCA_013398125.1 Aegotheles bennettii
GAGGTCTGTAATAGACCCCCACTGTAACCTCCAAGCAGGCCACCTTCCTCCTTGAAATCATAAACCTTTTAAAAGTAGAAATAAAAAATTCTCACCCTCATTGTTCTTCTCAGCAATATTTGATCAGATCTCAGTTCAAGAAGACCAAATGGCAACATGTCTGCTTCACAAGCACTCTTTTGCTCAAATAACTTTGATTAAACCTGCAAATCTTTATCTCTGACTTCACTTTTTCTTATCCCTTAACCTAATCCTGTCTCAATTTAAAATCAAACCAGACAAATGAGACTCTAAAACTTACTGTCTTTCACAGGTCTTACCATGTACTTTTACTTCTTTCTTTGCTGTTTTCACTATAAAATCAAACAAACAAAAATAAAATATTGACTTCTGACATTAATTGATTTAAAACAATAGGACAATTGAAAAGTAAGATAAAAAGGGGAGAATATTCACCTGGTTCCATAATTTTTTCTTTCTTGTGTGGTTCTGAAAAAGAAAAATCAAACACAATTTTCTTTTCTTGCAATATTTTGTTTAGTTGCTCCAGAAAATCGTTTTCATGTTACTAGTGGTGGTTGGATGTTGGATGGAGCCCTGTGAACCAGTCATATGTGCCTCAAGACATCTGTGATATGGTCCTTGTCTTTCTTCCCAGACACTGGAGAATAAGCACAGCGTCTGATTCAGCCGCTGCTGCTATACAGCCATGGGAGATGAGGAGGGATTCCTGGGCTCTTTTACATGAATACCCAGTGTGTGGGGAGCCATGGCTCACAGGAGCTAATCACCAAAACAGAATCAGGAACCTGAAGTTGAAAAGTTTCATTCACCTAAACCCTGTACCCTCCGGTAAACTACGAATGTCATTTACAATTTTTTAATGGTAGTTTCTGGAACAGCTCTTTACATCTTGCCGGGATGTGCTTCAAAACCCCAGACGAGAAAGAGTAGGTGGCCCACTGGAGGAAGGAGGAAAAGACTGAACGTGTTTCTCAGAAGGAAAAGACTGAACGTGTTTCTCAGAAACAGCTTGATCTACCAGCCAGGGCTGACATTCACAGTAGCAAAAAAAATAGACAAGCTCTTGCTCTCTGCAGATGATGTCTGCAGATGCTTTTAAACAGCATATGTAAAGGTTCTGGTGTGCAGGTTTGGCTACACAGAGGCACATTGCTTAAATTCAAGAGTATCTGAGCTGACTGATTACAAGATAAAAGCAGTTTCTATTAAATACATACATTTGACCATGCTCATCGCTTACAGGGATCTGATGATTATATTTGCTCCAGGTTTACTATAGGATATATTTGTATTAATGCTGTGATATAAAGTTGAGGAATATTAATGTTTAAACTGTTTCCACTCTCGAATCAAGGTACAAAGTTCCATTTTCAAAGTGATTCTGAATGTTGTACCCTCATTAAAAGCAAGCTTATTCTTAAATTTGAGCTATCCTTGAATTGAATAAGCAAAAAGGAACAAGAACTGCCAATAGAAAATTAAATATATCAATCAATATCATTACTATGAGTAACAGTCACATGAAATATTAATTCATAATCAATACTAATACTGAATGGACAGTGGAATTCTAAAAGATGTATACTCCATGCAGAGCTATAAAAATAATTAATATTAGAAAGAGCAGGCTGATCTGAAATATGAAAAAACACCCACAACTTCTTAAGTTTTAAACAAAATATGTCAGTGCTTCGTACTCCCACTGACAGCAAGTTTGTATAAAGCAGTGAATGTAGTTCCATCTGAAATTAAATATCAGTTTTTTTCTCAGTTTTTATATCTATCTGAGGAGTCAGTTTATATATATTTTAAAGCAAAATGTAGTTTCTAAAATGAAGTTTTGCTCTGAGTTCCTAAAAATGTTTTAAAATTTTATTTGTTTTTCTGTTTTGACAAAAAATATTGGTGGAATTTTGTCACAATTTCATAAGCAATATCTTTCAGCCCAAATGTACACTTTAAAGCAACAGGACTAATTGACTGAAGTCAGGGATCCAGCTTTAATATGATTCTATAAAGTACATTTTAATGTTTTTTTATATAACAAATGTATTTTAAATATCATAGGAGTTTTATAGTCACATTGTATTTAAATTATAAAATTCAATGTAAATGGTCATGAAGCAAGTTGATGTGGTTAAAGCAACAATCCAGGAATATGATTTTCCCAGCAATATGGGAAAGTGATGGAGCTAGAGAATGAGTTGATGTTAAATAGTTTATTGCCTGAGTAAATGTTATATTTTCTTGGTGGCATACTTCCTTGAGTAGCAATCCTAGTATAGGTCAAGGAGAAGAAACATCAAAAAGTGAGAGGACAGAAGTTCAGGACTCAGTAGTTTGTCTGATTCAATGAGTTTAATCATAACAACAGCTGCAGCTTTGGTTTTGTGTAGCCCAAGTGCTCTTCAGAGTATCCAATTTCATATAGATATTTTAGGAGTCTTTCTGTGAAATGAGAATTTTGATTGGTTTCGTGGGGTTTTCTGTTTTTCTATCGCTAAGGACTGCTTCCTGGAAACTGAAGGAAATGTAATTATGACTTTAGTTGTTCTGAGGCAATTATTTTTCCTTCTCATTTTAAGATCTGTCAGCTCTCATGAAGAATACTATGATATTAACAACACTCAGGAAGTGTTTTTGCAAAGTATAAAATTTTCCATTTATTTAGCCTATCTCCTGTTTTTCAAAATTGCAAATATTAAGGAGTTTTACAGAGTTTCTTTTATAATAGTTTTAATTCCAGAAGCATATGAAGTAAGATCCTTTCCCGTGGGGAAAATAAAAAAATAAAAAAAACCATAGAATTTGACATCAAATATTTCTGTTGAAATCTGACATGATGTGAAATTTCAGGTGATTCCTGGTCTAATATTTTAGGTGAATGAACTGAAACATTTCATATACATAAGCAGTAAACTTCAGAAAAGTAAAGACTTAGATCTTTCCTTTTTGGTTACCATTGCTTGATCTTAATGTCTTTTTCTCTCCTCTCCTCTCCTCTCCTTCTCCTCTCCTCTCCTTAGCTCAGGCAAAATTCTAGATGCATGACTGAAACTCAGAAAGGAAGCTAGTATGAAGACAGACACCATCAAACTGGTCAAGGTTCCTAATTTAGAGTGAATGTGGACAGTCCTCAACAAAGGCAAAATAATCACTTGTGTTTTCAAAATCCCCCCACATCACCATGTATCAGTTTTGCTATTAAAGTTGTTATGAGGAAGAGACTGAACTGGTCATACCTTAGTAAATCCCTCTTTCTGTTTTAAAGGAGCCAACAGGCTGTGCCTTTTCATCAGGTGTACACAACCATAAAAAAGCCACCCTGAAATTAGCATAACTAACAGTATATAGTCTTCTGTGTTCTGTGGACATACTCAAATACAGATTGCTAGAAATCTTCATTCAAGTTTATTACACCTTTTCTTACTCACCAGCAAGCTAGATTTAAAAAAAAGAAAAAAAAGAAGTGATCAAAATGCATTGAGCACTGTCTCTAGGATCTGAGGCTTAGAAGCTGAGGTCATTCTTAGATTTCAGATCCTTCTTTGAAACTGATGGGATCTATCTTCCCATATTTGAGTAAGGAGAAAGTCTATCTTCTTTTTTTAGAAAATCAAGTTGCATTAACACAGAGGGAAAGCAAACACCTTTCCACAAGGCTCCAGTTTAATTATACTGAAGCCTTAAGACAAAGCGTCTGTGAGAAAACAGACAAGTACTTTTTCCTCTACAGAGTCTGAAATGCTGTTAGTTTATGCAGAAGTTGTGATAATCAAGAGAAAAAGAACCATCACAAAAAGGAAGTGGAAAGAATGCAAATTTCGGGTGTCTGTCCTGCCAGGCTGGCAAAGCTCCTCTCAGCTAGAGGAAAAACATTCCTCAAGGACTCAAATCACAGGCAAAGCAGTTACTCAAGTCAACCCTCTTGGAGCACATACTTATGTAAATGTAGAGTATATTTAATCACTTCTAAGAAAAAAACCCACCACTTCATCACTTTTGTTGTATGAAAAGGGGAAGGTGTGAGTCTTACGGTTTCCCATCAGAAGGTCCAGAACCAATACAGTGCAAATATATTCATAGACAACAGATGCTTAATTTCCCATTGAAATAAAAATATTTTTGATTTAGAATCCTTGAAAAGAATCACATAATCCTAGGGGTTGGAAGGGACCTTGAAAGATCATCTAGTCCAACCCCCCTGCCAGAGCAGGGTCACCTAGAGTACATCACACAGGAACGCATCCAGGAGGGTTTTGAATGTCTCCAGGGAAGGAGACTCCACAACCTCTCTGGGCAGCCTGTTCCAGTGCTCTGTCACTCTCACAGTGAAAAAGTTTCTCCTGATATTCACATGGAACCTCCTATGCTCCAGTTTGCAGCCATTGCCCCTTGTCCTATCATTGGTCATTACTGTAAAAAGCTTTGCTCCATCTTCCTGACACTCACCCTTTACATATTTGTAAACATGGATGAGGTCACCCCTCAGTCTCCTTTTCTCCAAGCTAAAGAGACCCAGCTCCCTCAGCCTTTCCTCATAAGGGAGATGTTCCACTCCCTTGATCATCTTTGTGGCTCTGCGCTGGACTCTCTCAAGCAGTTCCATGTCCTTCTTGAGAGGGAAAAGAAAATTAGGTTAATCCTACAGTTCTGACCAGAACTGCCCGTGTTCAAAACTGATGTACCACAAGTGAACAGCACTCTGAAATCCATACGTATTATGAACAGAACCCTTGTGAAAAGATCAGTTCTTAATGCCTATCAGTAGCACTAGTTTGTTTTAAGAACAAATTAACTTCACTAGTCTCAGTATTTCTGGCATGGACATTCAGGCTAAAGCTCAGCTGGCTAGTGTGATTCTTTAATGCATAGAGCTAGAGTCTCCAAACAGGCCTTTATGTGTGAAAAAGCTTAAACTGTGTTTCCTTTTACACAGAGATCTGAAGAGTATGTCCAGCGTTTTGAGAACTAAGATGGCTAAGCTGCTCAGATGCAGACTATTTCCAATAAATCCCCAATAAGTAGAAGGACACCCTATTGGATTTAGAAAAATCCTATATTGAATCACATCTGTTTGAACCAGGAGCATGTCTAGGGAGGCAGGTTTACATCACTTCAAGTGGAACTTGTCAAAGGAAGACAACAAGCAACATGGCAAATTACTGAGCATGAGATCAGGTGCAGCAGTTGTACACATGCTCATAGACTACAGCAAGGTGAAAGTAATTAAATTTTCTTAACAGTCTTTCATTGTGAGGTAAAATTAGTCATATTACTTTGCAATTGTTTTATGACAAGAGCACACCCACTGAGGGTGGTCATAGCTTGGATGGAATTCAGCCATTACTATTTGCTCATGCTAAACTTGTTTATACCCTACATTCTTTTTACAAGGGAAGGACTTCTGCTTCAGGCTCTGTAACCCATTGAGAATATGAGCCTGAAACAGATGTTTCAGAAGAGAAAGAAAACTTTGAAGTAAATACCGCTTCTAAATTGTGCCTGTCATTAGGCAAATGTGATGTGCAGGTTAAATTAGCCAATTCAGTAACGAAAACAATAGACCCTAAAAATTAGTGCAATGAGATCCTAAAGGAATAAATTTAATTTTAAGTTAGTGAACTTAGTGTAGGAGCTGTTACTGTAACTCCTGACTTAGAGCTGAATACTGATGTTGGTTAGCCCAAAGGAGTAGGGTAGAATGAGACAGTGAGCAAAAGCTTTGATGTATTTTCTCTCACAGCACAAGTCAAAAGACATGCATGTGGTTGAATATTTCGAAAGGTTTCTTTGACTACGTTAACTAGGACAAGCAACTTCTTCACAGGGTATTTGAAGGGACAGCATCATGAAGGAAGATATTGACAGAAGGCACTAGGAGACATGTGAAGCTCAGACAGTCCATAAAATGTGGGGAGGAGTCTACTGGATGCATGAAATAAACCCAGAAACCACTATTTCTGAAATATGTAAAGCTCCAAACTTGGGTACTCCATGCAGTTGTTACAGAAGAGAAAAAACTGGTACTATGCATTGGTAATAACTTGTTTTGTACTTATGACACTGAACTACAAATTCTTGATACAGAAACTTTCAAATCTGTAGTTGATGTAGACCTGTATGCTGATGTGAAAAAATCCTTATTTAAGAGACATCACAGTGAAACACATTGTGTTTCCACTTGCTTTGTCTCTAAAACATAGCACTGCCATATCCAAGAACATAAAAAATTGTATATGTAATATAATCATATACAGTATAGAAAACTTTAGTCCTCACCACTTCTCTGCTGAAAAATCAAGTGCCATTTTCCTAATGGTCTCAATGATCTAGACGAAGCCCATTTGATCCCTTTCTAGCAAAGCAAATGTGGTACCACTTCCAAAAGACTAATGCCTGGGAAGGTAATCATATACATAGCATATGTGATAGTCTGGATTCAACAAAGCTTAAGCATTACCTTAAATGCTTTACAGAGTCAAAGACACATTAAGTGTTTTGTTGAAATTGGGCCCAATTCTTGCCAAAAGTGCACTTAAATCATGAAACAACTTCAGAGCTATGAAAGATTGTCAGTCTCAGAACAAACATTTTAAAATTCCTTTTCCATAAAGAATGGACATTTAAACAATCTTTTTTTGGCTCTAATTTGCATTTAAATAGCATTTAATTTTGACCCTCTTTTATTCTCATTATTGTTACCTTCATGTATTAAATAATTTTTTTTTTGTAGTTAACTTGCTCCCCCTGTCTTTCTCTTAAGGTAATGCCGTTTTTATGTTAGTAATAAAACAGTACTTTGCTGCATTGCATAGATTGGACTTGGAGTTTAGTAATATCTGGTCATAGCAAAAGAAACCAGGCTGCATTTTTAGTACAAGTGTCTTCACAGTTCACTATGATGTGAAAGGAAGTATAGGAAATTATTTTAATTCCATATGATCCTGAAACAAAGGATACTGTAAATTACATATAAATGCAAATATAGTATGCCAAGCTATGAGATCAGGCATTTCAACATCCTAGCAAAAGCTGCAAAAATATCCTGAATTCTAGGACATTTACTCAAAAAGATTTTAAATATTGGTGAATAAGTACTGGAATTCAGATTAAAAGGCTTAGTGTAAAATAAGCTATTTCATGCTCCATTTAAATAAATCCTGTATGTAAAGCATTCAAGGTTGTAAAGTAAAATCTTCAAACATTGGAAAATTCTTCCCCTTTGAGGGCATATATTGTGACATAAGTCAAGGATTCATTTTCCCTTTCCCATTCATAGTTAGATAATGATCCAGTTTACATAATCCTGCAGACAATATAAGACCTCCTAGTCTGCAATAGTTTCTCAGACTTGAGTTGGAATGAAAATGTCAGTGGGTTGGAATGATTTGTGGAATTCGTCTCCATACACATTCCTGCAGATATTAAAAATAGATTCCTGCAAATATTAAAAAGCAGCTGAATGATGGACTGCTGCAATAGCAGCAAGGTATTAGCTGCTGAGGGTATAGTGCATTCCTAGCAGACCAGGAGCAGAGTCAGCTGCAAAGCTTCACTAAGTCTGGTGGAAGCTCCTGGGACAGACAGGTGAGGACCAAGAACCAGTTTCTCCTATCCTTCTTCAGGTTGTTAGGGAGTGAGATCAGATAACTTCCACCTACTGTACAAAGACAGCTAAGCCAGTATCTCTGCCTTTAAAACCAGAAGAAACTGATTAAGACAGAAAAGATATGATATTTAACTATCCAAAAAGTTAAGGTGGGAGAGAGGAAGAGTTATGCTAACCTGGACTGAAAGAAAAACCTCTGTGATTCAAAATGACTATGGAATTATCCTGAAACTAAATCCAAGGACTCTGAGCAGCAGGTTTAACATAGGTAGGGCTTCATTATTTTGTGTACCACTGTGTATTCACCTGCTACCTGAGTGAACATTTATTTTGTCTGGAAAAATACTGCAAAGCCTATCCTTATGCATGTAATAAGCTACCTCTTATCAATTGTCCCTGGACAGTTAAACTGTAAACCCAAAAACCAAACCCTGGGAAAGCTGTGCTTATGTTATGAAAAACTCTGGGAGATTAACATCAGGGACTAGAAAACTGAACAGAATATGCCAACTACAAGAAGAATTTGCTGGGTAACCCTTGTACCACAGAAATACACACAGAGATGTAAACCAGGGGCAGTGGCTGCTTATAAAGAGAAAATTTAGGGCACATAGAGACACTCAGTCATAAGATCCTAAAGAGATGGCAGGATGACAAACTCTACTAGGTCCATGTTCTTGTACGGTGAGAGAGAAAGAAACACTATTCCTCTCCTTTCCTCTTTCCAAAAGTACTTACATGGGGATGTGCAACATAAAATTTACACTGCTTTTTTGATGTCTCTTCTCTTGGGTGATGTATCTGCACAAGAAGAGAATAAGTAGGTGGATGGATGATAGAGGGGATGTGGTGTTGTGAGCAAAATACATCCCTGAAGTGTGAGTCAAGAAAACTACCTGACTGTGAGAAATCTGAAAAAGAATCCAAGATAATTTTGTCTATTCCATTAAGTTGGTAAATCATTCTATAGATGTGCTGAATTTTATCAATCTTTTGTAACATTCACATGGTTTTAACACCCTTTCTACCTAGTTCTGTCCTATAGGTTATCATTAAAAAACAACCAAGGTGCCCAGCTCCTTAACAAACCTCTCCTCCATTTTAAAACATACTTTCTGTCCCATAGACTTTGTGTTATTTCTTTCTTTTAAAGTAGGATAACAATGGTTATTCATACGTCAAGTACAAAGATTCTTCTCTGCTGTCATTTTACTTGCTGTTGTCCACCTTGAACCAAGAGTTAAAATAATTTGTCTCAGTAAATACTTCCCATCACCAGTAGAGCAGTTCTTCCTGCATTAGGCAGAGTGATCTGAACTTCTTAAATTGATCCTTAAAACCTGAAAAAACATTTTTTTCAATATAGCCTGTGTTCTGATATTCTGTACATACCTCATGAAGTCTTTTTGTATATAATGTCCTTTTTTTCCCCTTTCTGCCTCTTACCAACAGTGGAAAAATCAGAGGCATAATAAAATAATAATAATTCTAGTACAACTAACAGAGTCAGTTGTAGAGACTGGCTGCAGCTGAAATTGGAACACTTAAAACTGGCAATTTGTCTGTCATATTTTATTCTTTCTGGGTCCAAACTAAATTTCACTGATTTTCAAAGGGTAAATGATGCTCAAAAAAAGAGTTTCTATTATGAACCCGAAGGAAGTAATGAGTAAGATTTTTTGTTGTATGTGTGTGGAGAGGAAGATGGGAAAAATTAGGCATTAAAAATCAGTAATTAGGCAGTTAAGTGACAGTACAAAATATGTTAAACATACTGTAAAATTAAATTAAATATTGCAAGACCATTCCAGGAAAATTCTAAGCTGCAATTAGGATTTAATTTTTACAGGGTTGAAGGAGTTAGATCTGATTTTTAAATCAGGCAAATTACCAGGGAAAAGCACTGTCACTGATGCTTAAAGAAGGTGTAGAAATGGTGCCTATAATGTCAAGCTATCCCACAAGAGGGACTCACAGTCAAGCTGTTCACATCCCTGACCCTAGCTAAGGGAGACCACAGGGCTCAGTGACACTGAGGCTCCTTGCTGCCTGCCAGGGAACCCAGCCACCCATCTGATAATTCATTTGCCAATCCTCCCTGTGTGGTTCGAGCCTGTGATCTCTTCCCTATCCTGCTCTGCCATGTGCTTGGTTTCCTCACAGTGCCTAAACAGACACAGCAAACTTACCAAGCTGAGGTGTGAAGTGCCTGTGCTTGGTTTCCCTCCCAGCTGCCTGTCCAGCCAGAGAATGGCAGGATGAGGCAGATGGTTAGCACTTACACTGCTGGCTTACACCCTCCAGAAAACACGCTGGGTCCAGCATACACGGGGTGCCTGAGGAAACCCTGTGAAAGAAACCTGTGCCTGCCCTCAGGGAAAAATGATAGGTTGATATTTTGCAAGTCTAGGTCACTCTCAGACCTATTGTGCTGGCACAGCTGAGGAGCTGATTCACCATGGTGAATAAAAGAAGGAATGTCAGCAGGGTTTGGGATGGGGACATCATAAAACAGTGTAACTGAAGACTACTCTTATGTAATATCTTCAGCTTGATTTCTCCCTTCAGAGTAGCATCACTTGCATATATCTATGAAAACAGTCTGTTTTAAAGCCAAATACTATGCTCTCCAGCCCAGCTTCAGATGGGTGCCAGAGAGGTAATTTTTTCCAGTTAGAGAAAACACTGTGTTTGAAAATATTTGCTTGGAAAATCAAGTAACAGATATTCATTGAGGCTGGTTTCCTAGAGCAGCCATCAGTTTCCAGACACAGAAGCTCTCATAAAATTCCGAATTCTACATTCACTTTCTTTACTTTCTCCATAAAAAATATATGGAAATAAAAATAGTGCACACTGTATTAAGAAGGGTTTTCTTCACCAATGACATTAAGACCAGGAACATATGTAATGTAGAAGCACTGGAAGATGACCAGTTGTGCTCTCAGTCTGTTCAGTCTGCTAATCGGACTAACCCTTCAGCTTTGGGCGTTCTGGGGTACAGGTTGTGATGTAATGAGATATGTGGAAGAAAATGAAATATGAAATTGGATAAGATATTTAATTTACTGTACTAATAGGCAGCAGTCTAGTTCCTATGTTGTCAAACAAGCATACTTAATACTTTGCTATGGTAAGCTATTCTGGGGGTAAATTTATTTTCAGAGAACAGTGCCATTTGGGGAGGGTAAACAAAAACATAGAAGTCAAGGCCTACTCCTCTTTATCACTTTTAAAGAAAACTAGATGTTTAGAACTCTGTCAGAACAGACAAACTCATTTTACTTTTCCATAATTAGCTATGCCAGTTTTTTCCATTTTCTTTATCTTAATCAGATTACTGTCATCACCATTCTTGCCAACAAGCAGATTCATTGGAATATTTTTCAGAAATGAACACAAATATTGGATGCAAGCAGGTAGAATGAATTAATTATAAGCATATGGTTCTAACATAAAAAGTTTTGCAGTGTACTGTCGAGACATATAAGAGTCTAGCTATACAACACACTGAAAACAAAGCTGCTTTAAGAAATCATCAGTTACAGGGATATAAATGTTTGTGGAGCCAGACTAACTGAAATGATCCAGACTGAACGCCTTGCCACACACACACATTTCTAGGACAGTTTTAAGCTCTAAGTCATGGCGATGGTGTGGTTTACACTGAGATGGTGCTTCTTAAGCTTCACATGGTACATCATACAGCTGTACAATATGCCCTACAATAGCCTATAGTAACAGCAATTACAACCTGCAGTTCTTTTTGTAGCAGAGACAACTGAAAATGTTTCTGGCTTGCACAGATTCTTGACCAGTTCCCAATCTCCCCTACTGATACTAGTTATTATTCCCTCATTCGGTGGAGGAGGTCTCTGAGATGACAGACCATGGAAAAGGACTGAATCAGAGAAAGACAGTCAGAAAATAATCTTAAAGAAAAAAAATAAAAAGATGCCATATCCATATAGATCCACACAGGCACATACAGCTGGAGGCAAGAAGCAGCAGTGGGAGTGAGTGATGCCAGCATCAGGCTTAGCTCAGCTGCACAGAGCCTGGTGCAGCATAGGCCACCCTAGTTCAGAGTAGAATAATATTATGGCTTTATATTGATCACATTTTCATCTCTGAATTCCCATTTCTTTTTTTGTTTGTTGATTTAATATGTAGTAAAACTACAAATATCCTGAATAGTTATATTGTTATTCATTATATTTGGTGTTATTAAATTAAGCAGAAATGACATATGGCATTTTTGAAGATGAGCAGAAGACATCAAAACTCAATAAAAAGTAGTAGATTTTTACAATCCTATCTAAATTCACATATGAATTTTTACCATTATTTAATTTATTTTTTTTAATTGCCTTTTCTGTGCATATTTATGATTATCTAAGTGCTCCATTTTTGTAAAACCTACTGTGAGATCAACACTTTAAAAATCAGATCCCCTTTTCGAAGGGATCAAATACATCTTCACACAGAAACTCATTCCTGTAAGAACTGCTTTTTAAATCAGTCTTTACATTCAGATTAATTTTTTGATCTCAAGTCCTGCAGAATAGCCCGATATGGCACTTCATAGCTGCGATGGGAGGACAAAAAGCAACCATAAAGTTAGAGATCAATACAAAATGCTTTTGTTCTTAGCAAAGATTTCACATACAAATTATGACAATAATTTAGAGCAAATAGTAAAAACAAACCCCAAAACTGTGGCTTTTGTATAATCCAGCAGATGGTGCTATGATGCAATATACTGGTTCAAGACTAGAAGAAGTACACTGAATGTGAACATTTTACTACTTTACCTGGTGCTGCTGCTTTTTTGGTGGCTGGGTTGGCTGCAGGAGCTTTTGCTGTCTCTTAAAAAGAGATCAAATTAAAGCAATTACTATAAAACATTATATCTTAAAAACCCAGAAATCTAAGAGAAGGCTTCCAATGAGGTACAGCCTGTAGCAATTTTTTCACTGACGTGTTAAAGACATTACCCAACGATAAAAGAAGTTGTGTTGACTTCAATAAACTCAAAGGCAACAACAAAATAGCTAGCCAAAGAGCTAGTAAACTCTTGCTGTTAGTCATTGAGTCACTTCTTTTAGCTTTTTCTGTCTAGTAGTTCAATATCTATTGGCAAAGCAGAGCAAAGCAGGCATGTAGGGGTTTGGGCATGGCCTCACCACTCGGGCAGCAGCTATGGACTGGGAGCCTCTGCATTTAATCTTGCAGTTATGAAAGCAGAAGGTTCTGAACCAGCCTAGGGCAGCTGGTGAGGATTCACTCCTGTGAATTCAGCAGTGCTGCCTCTTGGGATCCCACAACTATTCAGCGTGGCATCCTTTCCCCTAATTTGAATCCCTCCCCGATGCAAAAGAGTTGAAATTGGGTTACTTCTGCATAGTGCATTCACAAACATGGTTACAGCTGAAGTCTCTCTCCATCCTGAGGAGTAGAGGAGCATTAGGAGAACAACTTCATGTTTGATCCTGCACTTGAAAGAGCAACAGATAGGTTCTCCTAGCAGAGAAACAGGTCCTCTCAGGCCTGTTTAACTGTAGTTCTTCTGTTCTTGGCCTTTTCATGAAACACTTGCAGTATTCTCTTTGCTGTGGTAGGACATCTCCTTGAAGGATGAAGGTCCAAATGGCAAAGGGTATGTGTGTATCCAAGCAGACCTGGAGAATCTCAGCCCTGGATAGAAGAACCTAGCTAGCTTACTAGGTTTATTTACTCTTTACTAGTGTTTAGTTAATTGTTTTTATCCTCAGTTACTACTAAAACAGACTGTGCTTAAACCATAATAATTTAAAAAATATCCATAAACTAAACTCCACTGACTTTTATAATGGATTTTTTTATATCAACTAGAAGATCCTCTATCTTAAAATTCACATTTCCATATTGTGAGAGGAAATAATTAATCACAATCTGAATTACAAAATGCCAGAAAAATGTTAGTTAATCCTTCACATCTGTCACTGTGTTATTACAAAGAAAAAGAATATGACTAAATCAGGAATGTAATTTTGAGTTCTTTCCCTCCAGTCTTTTGAGAAGTTCATAAAAGATGCATCAGATTGTCTTGTGAAACAGAATGAAAACAAAGTATAGTTTACATGTGTGGGGTTGTTTTGTTTCCATCCATTTAAAAGTCTACAGCAGATAATTATATCCTAACTCAGTTATTATCACAGCATTGTAATTACTTGGGATGCTCACCCCTCCTTCAGGGAAATGTGTAGAAGACCTTGAAGAGTTTACTTAGTATGCTCTTCTGAGTGCCTGTTCCTGCAGAAGAAGCAGGAGCTCCAACACACATATTCTACAAGTGACAAAATGGATTTAATACAGAACTATAGGACTCCTGCATTTATTTCCTTCTGAGGTCTCAGCTAGAGCTTGCTAGTCAGCAAGATTATTTTTTACTTTTTTTTGGTAATGTCTGTGAAAACAAACTAAGCTAGGGTTCTTTTTGTTCTACCAAGATTTTTATTGTAATTTGAAATATTTCCTTTCTGAACAACTAAAATAATTTTAATTGAGGAAAACAATTTAAAATTAAGGATTTTTTTATTACAAACTTCTGTAATTTATTTGTTTAAATTTTCAGTAGCATTGAAACAGAAGTGTCAAAAGTTTTAAACTCGTTTTTGTAAGCATATGTTTTTTAGTTTGTAATTCACAAATTATTTCAGTACTAATGACTCTGTATCTTTATATGAACAAATTTCAGCTGAAAATTTCACCTTGAAAATTTCACTCATGCGGTGGAGCTGGGAAGTTTTGCCGTGACAGCTGCTGGGGACTTCTCTCATGAGAGGAAACGTGCCCAAATCAATACATCCTTTAAGACCTGCTTGCAAACAGGCAGTTATTTCCCCAACAGGATATTACTCGTAGAGCAAGTCCACTGAATATTTTGTTCAATTATTCTGCAAAATTTGAGTGGGAAACAAATGTATAAATTTTTCTTGCTTGCCAAAGAAAAATCTTTTAATCAATTCCTCCAAAACTAAGGATGGCAGTGGATTCTTCTGCTATATATGAATTTGAATAAGATTTCAAAGCCCCATAGCTTTCCTAATGTACTTTCAGAACAGAGATCTGAGCAGATGAAGTCTTGCCAGTGAAACTGTCTTATTATCCTCACTGTGTTGAGGCAGTGATGCTCACAAATTTGTAGAAGAGGAATTTGTAAGAGTTGTCTTGTTAACAATACCATGCTCTCTGAGCTTTTTTTGGTTATTCATGCAGAAGGGCGCAGCCCCTACCTCTCTTCTGCCTCACAAGACTATCTGCATCTGAGGTACTAGATAGACAAAGGCTCATGGTTTGCATTTGTGACGATAAATTTGGTGGTCTTCAGCATGTTGGACTCAGCCTTGTCAGCCCATTTACCAAAATTGCTGCCACTGAGAGCATGCTCAGCTGAGACCTCATTTGACATTTCCCTCCCCATGAAACCTTTGTTTTAGAAACTGTCAGTCACAGAAGATTGTGGAAGTAGAAGTAAGGTAAGAATGTATTTAGAAAGCAGGAGACAAGCTGAATTCTAAACATGTAATTTTTCAATTGTAAGTGGTGTAACTACTTTCTTATTATTTTTAAAAAAATTAGTAACTACTATCTTGGATTATTGAAACATGCTGTTTGAAACTACATGACATAAAAGATCATAACCTATGGCACAATAGTTTCTTACTTTTGAGTTCTTTGGACGCAGCATCTTCCTTTTTATCTGTAAGATAAAAAAACCCAACATGTGAATAAAGACATAGTTAGGAAGGATATAAGTAGGTAGAAAACTGCAGTGTCTGCTATAGAGGTGAAAAAACATGTCTGCTGCAAAATGCATTTGAATGATACAGTGAATCAATTGACTTTCTGTTTCATTTACCTGAAGTGTAAATGCAACAAAACCTGTGTGAATATGAACATTTTTGTTTAATTTCAATATTGTTTTGTTTAATTTCAATGTGAGATTTAACAGGTGATTGAGTTACCATGGCTTACATTGACTAGCTGAGCCATGATTGCTCACCATGTGCATACACATTGTCAAATTGCAGAAATGCAAGGGAAGATATGTTAGGAGCCTAAGAACAGAGACATGAAGTGAAAGGCATTATCTTCCTACAGTTGTTGACAGCCATACAATTGAGGCCTACTTTGAGAGGCTCCATGTAACACCTATCCAAAACTCCAGCTGCCACATATTTCCCACATGCCAAAACAAATGCAAGATTTACAGCTAAAGAGAACAGAGAAAGAATCTGAGCCATCCCTTCAGTCCGACCTGAAGGAAAAAATCCCTGCTTCTCCAAACTTTTCCCTATGTTCAATTAAAGTTCTAGCTAAGCATTTCTTTCATGTTTGTGAAAAAGAGCACACATAGGACTCTTACCAAAACTGAGCCAATGTGGAATAGCTTATAAACCTGAAGAAACTCAATCAGTCCTATATATGGACCATCTAAGAGTAGGCAAAATCTGTCACTGGTTGATTTAAATAAAGTTAAAATAACTTGGCTATATCGAAACACAGCATGGCCAGGCAGTCTACTAGAGAGACTTAACTAAGCTAGCTGTTCAGTCTCCTCTTCAGTTAAGATGATATTTTTCTGCCAGAACTTTTTTCTGATGGTTGAGAAAAGATTTGGAATCTCTACTAAGTAGATGTATGTGGGCAGAAATACTCAACGATAGCTTCTCTCTCCATTTTAATTCATGCTGTTATTCTATCTCAGAGCTTTTATCTGGATAAAAAAAATAGGCCATTTTTATAATGATATTTGGGGCCCTAGGTATCTTTTTCACTAGTCCCACCTATACAGCTAGGAAATGGTTTAAGGAGGTCTTGTGAGACAGGAAGGAAAGAGATCCATAGAATAGTGGTAGAAATTCCTCCCCTGGCTGCCCATGAGGAAATGAACACCCTCTTTAATGATCTATGGTGTACCTAGAATGTAGGCAGGATAATGTTTATGTCCATAGCATATATGAATGATAAATTAATTGTGCTTTTAAACACTAGTACAAGAGATACTTCAGGGCAGAAGCTGCCAAAATAAGGATCTTGCAAAACCCAGACTATCCCATTGCTGATAATAATACAAAGATGCTTCAGTTTCTCTTGGTCTCTAAATTGCTGTGAAGAAGTTGATATGAGATAAGGTAATGCAAATGACTGCGAAGTAGTCTAATAAAGTGTCTTGAAAAATTCAGGGGGAAAATACATTTTTATTTGGGTGATATGTTGCTCTGAACTTAAATGTTTCTAGGTTAATCCTCTGCTTCTGCTAACTCTCTGTGAAAGTATGTTTTGCAGGCATTACTTCAAAGTATGCTAATTACCACATTTAGATGAAATTAATCATGAGGCTGCTTTCAACCACGTTATCTGGCTAAGGAGCCTATTGAAGACTTGAAGGAGAGCCTACTAGTTGCCAGATATGGAAATTTTAAAAGGTGTATATTGCAGAGATATGAATCATTTATTACAATAAACTTCTAGTGCTGGAGGTTATAAAAAGATAAATAAATTGGCAGCATCATTTACAATAACAGACTGGATCTAAATAAAGGCCTCAAGTTCTTTCTTTCCTTTTTTTTTTTTTCCATATTAGTCATCATTTAATAACACAGCATTTTATAATATATTTTAGAGCCATGATTTCTGCTAAAAAATCAAGGTGTTTTTCTATCATCTGAAATATGTAATGTAGTAAATTTTGAGTAAATATCTGGACAATTTTTCCAGTAAGAAAATCTTATAATTAGGGGGTTTTCTGTATTTTTTAAATTTTATTTTGTTTTGTTTTTTAAGAGCAGAAAAAATTACCAATAGCAGATTGCAATAGCACACAATGATATGAAAATGTAAATATTTTTATTTGTAGGCTATTCTTTTCAAACTAAGGTGCCTAAAGTTTGATTTCTAAAGCCATACTTAAGCAACTGGGTTGGAGTGATTTACAGAAAATTGCCCAGAGGAGGTTTTGTAGGACCTTGAGCCCTGAAGGTTCCTTTGAAGGTATAGAGCATTTAGATTTAGATATCTCATATTTAAATGAATGACCTAAGTATAAAGAACTGAACAATTGATAGGTCTCATAGAAGAAAGGAAAACTGATCAGGATTTCTGTAGTGCCTACATTTAGTTATCTGCTATAAGGCACAAACAGCACATAACTAAACAACACAAAGGAAAATAAAATAAAAAACTAATTAAACAATTAATTATAATACTGTAATTAAAGTCTATGAGCACTTTGCTTCATTATTTATTTATTTTTCTGTTCAGGGCTAGGGTTTCACTTTTAAACTATATGAGCATGGGGGAGCACAACTTGTATTACATTAGGTTTTAAAGTTTTTGTGTCTTTTTAAAAAAATTGACAACAAGGTCTCTGGCCTCTCAATGGATCTATTTTTTGGGTTAGTTAAGAAGAGGAATTTCCAGAAGAAGTAACTTTTTTCAGACACCAGTGTTAGGTAACTTGAACATTATCCCAAACATATCTTTGCCAATCAGCCCAGGAAATATATAGTCCAGAGCTTCAGGCTATTTTATATCTGAAGTCTGGTAACAGGAAAGGCAAGTGGATGTTATACGAATGATGCCCACACTTTCTGTAAGCCATGTAACTTCATTAGGACCCATATAACACAAGAACATCAATCCAGGCGCTCTAGCAGCCTTGACCAGTAATATGGTCAAAAGCATTGTGACTGTCCTTGGTATTAGTGACAGAATTAGTTGATATCCATCAACAGGCTATGCATTTTACTTCCAAGAAAAGTGCCACTTTTGCAACAATGTAAAGCAATATAAAAAAACCCTAAACAACCTTTAGATTTACTATAGGAGATTAGACTTCAAAATCTGATGCTCCTGGTAATTTGGTGCCGAATCTGAAACAGTTCACAGAATCACAGAA
>VZRW01015114.1:0-10955 GCA_013398125.1 Aegotheles bennettii
ATTCTGTGATTCTGTGAATTCTGCAACAATATCGACACCCTATCTATTATTTAAATAGATGTTATTTCAAACTCCAGCACTTTAACACAACCATTTTAGTATGAAAACATTACACAATGTAGCATTTAAATTGTGTTTTATGAACCTCATAGAAAACTTAGCACTATTCCATTTCTGAATTCCCAGAAATTGCAGATGTCTATTTAGAGAATTTCTGCATTTTTTAAATTAGTTTAATGACTCTGCCCCACATATCTAAAGGCCTAATGCTTTATTCCCCTCAAACGGGGAATTAAAAAAAAATCAAGAAATATGAGCAGACATCCTACTACCACTACCATCAACAAATCTACAACTCAGAGAATTTTTGTTCCTATTAAAGAATAAAAACAAACTAGAAAACCTAAGAACTCTTTGAAACAACTGGTTATTGAAGAAAACATTAATTTACATCACTCACACATTGTTTTAGGTTTGTTTTTTTTTCCCTGGGAGATGCATATATGTATGTTATTCAACATGGCTAAGTTAGAGTAGCTGGAAGAACTTGGTACATTTTCTAAAATAAACACAAACCATCATACTGGGCTTACACAGCAATGTATTAGCAGAGAACTGGGTTACGAACTCACCACAAATCCCATTCCTCATCTGCACCTCTTGGAATAGGGGTGCAGGAAGGTAGAAGAGTTGCGAATGAAGGAGTGAAGTTGATCCTGGAAAGATGGGGTTGGGATGGTGAAGATATTTTCAGTTTTGTCTTTGTTTCCCACCACCCAGCTCTATTAGATTGATTTTCCCCAAGTCAAGTGTGCTTTGACCATGACAGTAATTGGTAACTGATCTTCCTGTCTTTATCCTGATCTACGAGCATTTCCATCTTATTTCTCCACCCCCCTCCTGTTGAGGAGTGAGAGAGCAGCTGGGTGGGCATCTGGCAGCCAGCTAAGGTTAACCCACCACAGCCACTCAGATTAATTCCATGTGAACAAGTTATTATGGCTTCCAAATACAAGAGTGATACACAACCACACTGTGGTGTGAGCTCTGTGAGGAGCTCTGTGGTTATAACACTTGCTACTGAACTTCCTTCCCTTTGTGCATTTCATTCTAATGTCTTGAAGAAAATGGGAATTAAATTTTGGGGAGTCTATAATATCTTGACCATTTCCATTGCTCTTTCTCAAATTAATAAATTACATTTTCTGTTTTGCATTAAAACAGTAGAGTTGTGACTTGATAGATTTATTTAAAATATTTAATACAAGATCTTGCAATTTCATTTCAGATTTCTACAATGACATCATGCAATCTGATTTGATTTTTGTTCATTAAACTGCTAGAGCTTTGCTTCTGCTTCAGGTACTTGAATATTTTTTTGTGTTTTCTTAATTCAATAGTGATCCTGTCATCTTTTTCACATGCATCATTGACACACCCATTGAAAACTGAAGCAAGATGCTAATTTAGTTTGTGGGACAGATTTAGATTTTTTTTTTTAGTACAGATTCAGTATCACCAGTCTCTTTTCTCCTCTTTTAAGTCAAATGGCTAAATAACTGTTCATTTGGCTTTGTTTTGTTTTGTTTTAAATTTCCTATGCAAGATCTAACTCTGCTTACATAAGACATTTTTTATGCTAAACTTCTGCATCCTGACATTTTGACTTTCCTCTTATTTTATTCCTTTTTCATTCTCTCCTTTCTTATATTAGCAATCTTGAGATGACTGGTCTCCAGTTAGGTCCAGACCTAACTCTCTCTTTGCTTTTTTCCCCTTGCTTATGATCCAGACTTAACATGTCCAAGGAAATGATGCATATTCGGAGTCCATTAGATAATCCTTTTGAAAGTCCCTATTTTTCTTCATGAAGGCAACTTTGAGAAAAAGTAGGACATGACATTTGCCACTTACACAAGTGTTTCCATTGGCTGTTCTCTCTCTCTGAAAAAAAGATGCAAATATAGGAGAAATGAATGCTGCAATGAATAAGGAATAGTTACTATTAATATCCTGAGGGTAGAAAGCTCAAGGCTCCTCCATACCCTAAAGAACTTCAAATAAAACATCCACTTATTTACACTGCAAATGGAAGAAAATTTGCTTAGAATATTCACAATATTAATGTTATATCTTGGATACCTCAGGAACTGACAGACAGGTAACAATTTATAAGATAATTCCAGAATTGATTTCCAAAATGATAAACGGTATCTTAAACACATCTGATTTTTTGTTACTTCATCACTGAAAATTTTGTGCAGAATTTGAGTCCTCATATCCCAAGTCAATTGTCAGGTGTTTCTTTATCACTTTTAGTATGGAATATGAGCAGATTAGAGCCCTTGTTTCATGCCTTATAAAACTGTCTTTTCTAACTGTATCATTATGTAACCTGCATTATGGTGGTGTGTCTAAAATTCAGAATGTAGTCCTCTGATTAAAGAAAAGAAAGAATTTATGAGAATGAAGTAGTATTAGGATTTTTTAGCAGTTTAACTACTCAAATATTAAAGGAAAAAACCTTTCAAATTTAGGAACACAATTCTGGGAGGGATCACTGAGATCATCAATTTCAGGCCTCTGGTATTCCAGGAAGCCACATCATATAATCTTCTCCATAACCTTATTAAACTCCATTGAAAATATTGTTCATTATTTTTGTCACCATTACTGTTCCAGGACCTCACTGCACAGATAGTTGGAAACTTTAATGATTGCAGCTACTGAGTATATCTGAACAGCGGACACAGACAAGAAGTTTCTTTTTATTTCTCTTCAAATCTCTAAATAAATGTCAGAGTTCAGAGGGACTAGGTATGATGAATGTTGATCAAGCTGTGCCCAAAAATGGAATATGGCACAGCATATACGATCTTCGTATTTGTGAGGAGAAAATTAAAAATTATACATACAAGAACTTAGCATTTTCTGAACTGTACAAGTACACTGCTAATTGATCTAATTCTCTGTAAAAGACTTCGGGTTTTTTAGTTTTAAGCCTTCAGACTTGGGCAGTATTACAGATGAAGCCAGAATTACCAGAAAAATTCTTTCTTGATCAGAACAATTAGCATGCACAAAACTTTGTGTGCATGACTTATCTGATTATTAAAAAGGAAGGTTCTGTCAGAAAAGTAAATCTGAGCTTTTCCTGATACTGATGGAATAAGTGAAGGACCTTATCTCCAAGTTTTCTCCAGGCTTCTTCTTCTATGGATGGGTTCAAGGGTGTAGTATTAGAAATTATATCCTATCAACTGGTCAAACAGATAAGACAACATTTTTATTTTTATCAGTAAAACCCTTATTGCTCATGAAAGAGTATATCTTTCAGCACAGTTCCTCTACCACACTATTGTTCAGGTTACAAAGCTGTGTGTATATTTCTTGTCTGTTTGCCCCCCAGGACATCCTTGAAAATGAGACATGTTGTTTTAAGTCCACAAGGGTTTTATCTGTGTGTAAAAAATTAAATAAAATAAATTCAGAGCAAATACAACATTAATATTTTATACATATATTGCTTTAATATTGCATCAGTAGCAAATTAGAATCTAAGGCTAGAATTTCATGTTTTGAATATTAACTGCTGAAGTTTCGTCAGTAGCCTTAGGAGGGTTTTTTGGATCTTAACGAATCGTGACAGAAATTGTGGTTGGTGTTCACACAAAGTGTGAAGTGTCTGTTTAAAAGCTGCAATAAAGTGATGTCAGAGAAGGAAACTGTCTGCCTGATCCCTACGAAACAACAGTAAAAGCAGGGCTGGCACTGCACACTTACTAAATCTGCCTATAATTTTTCAGAGTGCAAAAAATAGAAGTACTGGGATGCATTAGACATACCCTTGAATGTTCATTATCCTGAGGGGAACAGAGATATGCCTATCTCACATAGCATCTCCACTGTTTGGTACAATATTGCCTCATGTATATTGTCCAGATCTTGCAATATGCTTATCGTACTTGTAATCTACACTCCTTCAAGCATTCTCATTAAGTGCACTAGGACAATTTTAGTGAATAATAATTTGCATTCAGGAACATTTACAGGAGGATATCATCAAATCTATAAATTGAGATTTGTATCTCTTGTCCAAGGTATCACTCCAACAAAACTTTCAGTGACCACTCTTGGTCCCACAACATGAAAAAAAAAGATCAGTTAATTAATACATGCGTACTGATGGCCGAAAATCTGCATTTTTGTTATAAAATTTGTTTTGTTATATAAAAAGTTTTGTTAAAAAATTTGAAATAAAATAGCAGCATAAATGAAAATATTTGTTAAAGAAATAAATACCTGGAAAAATACATTATTTAAAATTTTAAAGAAAATATAAACTTCAACCCTGTAATTATTCATAAAAACATAAAGCCATGTTAACAAACCCTTTGGCTCTAAATGAAGGTTATGTTAGGTAAATTTTTCCAGTATAAGAACTCTATATCTTACTAAGAATGAGATAATAGAAATATAATTTAAATGGTTAAACCTAGACCTATCTTTTAATTTTGCTGGAAAAATGTGGAAAATTTAATTAGAAAAATAACTACTGAAAGTTATAATCAATGTAGTTGTAAAAATGATCAGAGTGCCTGTGATAATATTCTGGGACAACACAGGAACATGGGCAAGGACAAGTAGGCTGTAGTTACAAAAGGGGAAAAGCCACCCAAAAGAAAACAGGCTGCACCATTTAGCATGTGTCTTCTGCCCATTTTTCTGCAGTTGTTCCAGTCCTTCAAATGTAACTTTCTGTTCTGTATTTAACATCTTGTTTTCATGGGGCACACTGCTGAATTATCTCTAGCAGTTCTCTGCCTGTCTCCGGAGATCAGGGACTGAACCATGACTCAGAGAGTCACAATATAGTCCCTGATTACCCCTTGCTCCAGGAAGAAAATAAACTGCATTAGCCTTTTACCTGGTACAGATGATTTCTTCTCTCTGCACCAGCCAGGCTGTGCTGGTCAGTATGTCGGGGCAAGGGTCATAGCCAGACATTACTCACTCCCCATGCATCTGCAAAGGAGTGGGAATAGCTGCCTTGTAGAGGCCATTCACCCTTTTGTAATGCAATCTGCACTCAGGGTAAATTACACTGTGTAAGAGGGCACTTGTAAGCTTCTCCCTAGGAGAGAGGTGTATATGACAAACTCCATTCTTGTCCTGTATCTATAGTATGTGTTTAGGCAAATTACTTTGAAGCATCAAAGCTGCTTATATTGATCTTTAATCCCTGATCTACTGCAGTAGAAGAACATGATATAACAGCCCACGTTTCCTAGAGAGCTGTCTTTGCAGTCTGGAGCCAATGGAGGTACATTGTTTAGCACCTCACAAGGTTTAGTCCATGTATGAACACTTGTGACATTTCTGGGGATGGCGAGCAATGATCTGACTGCTCATTTTCACTGTAGTTACTTTAAATGCACTATTTCTTGGGGTCAGCATATTCTTGTTTTCTTATTAGAAAAAGAATATGAGGGTCACCAAGTAAAAAAAGATTGTAGATCATGATAGTAACAAGAATGGTCTCTCACCTATAAGCAGGATAGCAAGAGAAGCATGTGGGAAAGGCACTCTCTATGCCCCTTGTACTTTTGCATGCACAAATCAAGAGCACTTTTAAAGTGAAAAAGAACATAATATCTATCACTTTCAGTTCTGCAACATGAAAGAGAATCAGAGACCTAGTTGTTGACCAGTTCAATTTGTGCCCTTTTGGCAGATTGCTTCTTGCTCCAAGAAAGTGTGAACTAGAGAGGGAAAATTCAAGGAAAGTGAAAAAAAACAAACATGCACCATGTCAGAATCCATTATTTCTTTGAAGTTCAGTTTGTTGTCTGCTGTCATGGGACTGCCTTCTAAGAGTGCATGGAATATTTAAAAAAACAAACTGAGAAGCAGGTAACACTTTCCTATTGCAGTCTGCAGCTATTTTGACAGCCCAAACAACAATCATGGGTTTCCCAGGTGCTTGATGATACATAATTTGTCACGATGTCTTCTGTTAGTGTCCCTGGACTTCATGTCTTACTGTCCTCCAACTCTCCTTTTGTGGCACTTAAGTGGGAATAGGTGTCAGCAGGGAGGTATATGGTGCCAATAATTCAGTATTTTCACAAAGAGGGATTTTGTCTAGAAAGATTGGCATTCATTCATGCTCATGAACAAATGAAGGTAAGTTTGTCTAAGGTGACTTAGTGAACCAGCACATTCACCTTGGAAAGAAGACTTCAAACAAGATGAGAAAATTTAGAGAGGATATGTATTTATTTTTGCTAACTTTATCAATAATGACAGTGCTATGTTCTTTGTCACAAGATGGATATTGTGCAATACAAAGGATTTTTTAAATGCTTTGTGATGATTGATTTACTAGGAGCAAACAGGTTTGTTGTACATGTCAAAAAAGGAGTAATATAGTGATACAAAAAGGAAAAATATAGTGAGCTAGACATACTTAAGGGAGAAGGAAAGAAGAACCTCCTCAAAAAAAAAGTAGTAGTCTAGGTTTGATCATTACTCATGCAAGTGTCTCTTACTGCCTTCAGAGGGAGATTTTTGACTCAGTAACTAACAACAGAAAGATAAGGTATTCAGAAGCAATTCTCCCTGAAATGTTATATATATTCTGTTTTCTGCTCCTGCTTTGAGAATGTTGGAGCTTTATGGCATGTGGAAGTTCTCACTCTAAAATAAACAGTGATAGATCCCTGCCTGGAGGAAATTATAATTTAAATTAGTCATAGTAAGAAAGTAAATGTCATGGAAAGCCTACTTATGACTCTAGAAGAATCTAAAATTCTCTAGCTGTGCCTTTGCTCAGCCCGCGTCTCCCTCTGTTTTGACATTGTGGTGCAATGTATGCTGAGGAAGCCCAGCTGAAGCTGCCTGGGCAAGAGGTCCCAGAAGGCACTTTGTCATTGTGAAATTCATTCTTCAGTTTAGGGAATGTTTTAAATTCCACAAACAAGAGTACTTGTCCAAAAAGTAGCAGTCCTGAATTTTAGCTCATCCTCACCCTACCAGGTTTTGAAACTCCCTATTCCTCATTAATTTACTTTTTTTTCTAGTCAAGCAACAGTCTAATACAAAATATTATACATGGGCACATACATGACTGAGGCAGCATAAGCCAGAATACAGGACTTCTAAGTCAGAGCATAGCAAGGAGACAAAATTGTGTAATGCTTGTGTTTGTCACAGATGTGATGCGAGATTAGCTGTTTTGTGGCTTGTGTTTATTATTGTCTGGCTACAGACACTTCCTGAAGAAGTGGCCTCCTGTTGACAGTAAATGGAGTGATCTCTACTCCGGTGTTCAAGCATCTGTATTTTAGGCCTTAGTCTAGATAAACTAAGTTAAAGTAGGAAGTTTGTACTTAGCTGTCTTTATGTTTGCCAAGTTTCATGGTTTCCCTTAATAACTCTTTGCTACCTCACTTCACAGTGGAGAAGTCTTTGAATTATGAATAATAGGAAAAGTCCATTGACATTTCTTTGCCACTTCAGAAGAGCTGGGTCTCTGTTGCTATGGATATTGGAATCAAAACCTATGGCTCTAATGGAAGACCTTGGGATATTGTTTGTCCTGGAGTAAATGTTGCAAGTTTGACTGTATTTACTTGAAACCTCTTGACTTTAAAAGAAGAAATTACTGGTTCATTAACAAATTATAAATCCCAAAAGGGTTATATATTTAGTTAAAGCCCATTTTTTTCTAATGCTTGTTCCACCACTAAAATCATAACCTTTCTTATAACCTCAGTAATTTCTATAATAACCACTTATGATGTAATAAATAGAAGATTAGGACATTGGGTTGGGAGTAATCAGTAGGAACCTACAAAAGTGCCTGTGGTTTTGCTGATGTTTCTTTTAACAAAAGAGCAGAGTGGCAGGAAAAGATAAAATAAATAAAAGATAAGGAGAATTATCTGCAATAAAATGCTTTCCCAAAATTTTCCCTGAGGTTCTAATCTTCTTTAGTGTGACCTAGACAACATCAGAAGAGCTTCAACATATTGAAGGAAGAAACCTATTTCACACATCCCTTAATCTTAGAGAGCTTCCTCAAAGTCCCTATATAGAATTAACATAACCCTTTGGGCCTGAATTCTACATTTTGCAAAGTTAATGAAATCAATGGGACATGTGTGAATGGATGTGTTTGCAAGGTCCTGGCTTTAAATTAACATCCAGACCCCATTTGTTTCCTGATGGCTTCTTATGGGACATCATGGGCTGGGAAAATAAGCACAGAAGTGGAAGTCATAGAAACTTGGCAATGTGGGATGGCTTGGCCAGTGAGACCAATCCCCCTCAACTACATAACAAATGCGTAGCTTGTGAAGCACCTATGTATAACACTGTGACAGATTTCCCAATTTTTCTTGGAAAAAGACATCAGACTTATTGCAAATGTAAAGAAATCCCATGTTTTAGTCCTAGCTCTAATCAACAGCATGCTGGTGTTTCACTTCAGTGTGAACAGATTCTAACCATGTACCACACACCTGCTGCTGTAAATTCCCACTGTGCTAGCATATAAAACCTGTTTCTTTATTTGTGGGACACATGCAATAAAAGAGAGACTGTTATCCTGATTTAGTGTTTTCCTCTCTTTGCAGACCTGCACCTCTCAGATCAAAAAGGAAAATATAAGTATTTCCTTTCTGTCATTTAATTTTACCTGTTATATGCAGTTACTTTTTAGAAGAGGCTCTGTGTTTTCATTACTATTTGGAACTGCCAGTTCCAAAGAAACGAAACATAATGGCTATAACTGAAATAGACTACCTTCCAACTTATCAAACAACATTTCTAGTAATTTGCTGTAAAATATATATAATGAAATCAGACAGCAAGAACAGAATATTTAAAATGTGTAACTAATCTAATTCATTAAGTGATGCACATTTGATATTTTCAGTTGGCTGGTAATATACAAACAAACTCTGTAGTTGTCTGTCCTGAGTTATGTGCATGTACACAGTTATATTAAAGCCAACAAGCAATCCAATAAGAATATTCCCAATCGGTATGACATAGCTTTTTTGAACCTGCTAGGTTCAAAATGATAGAAATAATGATAGAACAAATACAGAAGCTCAGTAAAAAACTTATTTCGCCCTATAGTTGCCATAGTTCCTCTTTCCCTAGTTTAATGGAGGCACACTGTCTAAGAAAACATGTAGCAGAAGGATATTTTCAATGTACCGTTGGTCTTAAATTACATCTCTGTGAAAGTAGCACTAGTCATGTCGTGCCATTTTACTAAGACAAGTACTCATGAGTGCAGTGCCCAGCAGCAGAGTCACATTTCACCTGTCCTTCTGTGGCCTGTACTATATTGACAGGATCTGTGACAAGAAGCTGAACAGATTTGTTGTTCTCAGGTTGACGGGCTTATATTTGTAGCAGTTCCATCTTCTGTTGGCAGCAGACTCTGCCATAGATGTGGCTACAGGAGAACACCATTATTCTCTGGTACCCTTAAGATCATGTTACACAGGTAATCTTATTGTCTTTCTTCTCCTGAACTGTTGGGACGGTTCCAGGAAAAGTAAGAGGTGCTGAATTACTATTTTTGTTATTGTACAGAACTGAAACCTGACTCCAAACCTCCCTCATTATCTCCTCAAGCCTTCAAGCCTAACTGACAGCAAGTCTTTATATATTGATTTGTTCCCATTAGAAGTCCTTGTGCCCTTGAATAAACAAGTAATGTAATAACTTTAATTACTGCTATAATTAGGTGTATCTGAGGCACCTGTGTGTTGGCATGAGGAAAAAGGCCTAAAATTGAACTTTCCTTTCTGCAACATTGATACATATTTTTTTTTAATACTGTTCATTTGGCAGGCAAAGACACCCAAAGTAGACATGGCAGCTTAATTTTAAGATGCAGAAAAAAAAAATTTTTTTTTGCTTGAATTGCTGTTAAATGAACTTAAACTATAATGAAGTGGGAAGAAATCTTCAAGTATAAGGCAATAAAATTTATGGAACTGCTTTAAAAGGCCATAGACTCTTTGTGCTAACAGTCACTAAAGAAACCAAACAAAGATAAATGAATCTTCATAGAATAACACAGCAGGGTACTTCATAAGACATAATGTCTTCTGCATTTCTTTTGTTTCTGTTAACAAGACCCTAAACTGTGTTAAGTATATGCCAAAAAAAAAGAAAGTAAAAAGCATATATGTGTAAATAAATATGTATATGTATAAAATTATGTGTGCAATGTACATTGTATGTGTATGGCTACAATTTGACTTGCAATCAGTAAGTAGCACTTTTATTTTCCATTTCAACTTGTTATGAAAAGCAAAATAAAGGCTATTTTTTAACTGTGTATGAATAAACTTACATTTTAAAAAATAACAGAGTAATCATTGAAAACAAGAGTATATAACCCACTTTTGACTTAAATTTTAGATTCCTTTGAAATAATTTTCAAATGCTAATTTCTCAGAATATCTACTGATATTCTGAGAATGTATAGTTGGTATCCATACCATCTTCACTTAAGAAAACATAAAAGCAGGCAATTAATTCATAGGCACAGACAGAAAACTCCATTTCATTAATGTTAGGAAATGCTATAATTAAGGAAAATAATGAAATTCAAGGTTGAGTGTCCAAATTAATTTATCTCAGTATCTGACACCTAAGGAAAATCAGACTAATTTTTGGAACTATGTGGTAAACTCATTATCCAGGATATTTTATGTACTCTGTGTGCATCTACATAGACTCTGGAACTATATTTTCAGAGTCCAACTTCGAAAATCTGGATTTTTTTGGAACCTCCTTGAATTCTTTTTATTAAATTGGAATAACTTGGCTACAACATGTCTGACAATCATATCTCCACACTTGAAAGTGCTGGGAATGCTGAAACCAGAGACATTTTTAAATGAGAAATTTCTTTAAATAACAGA
>VZRW01015119.1:0-11792 GCA_013398125.1 Aegotheles bennettii
AAAGGGTGTCACACCAAGCAAGCTTAGCTCTTTGCCAATGATAAGCCTCTGGTGGGAGATGAGGGAAGCTGCACCCCATGTCCCTGTGGGATCTCCTGATGCCTGGTTCAGGTTCTGTAGGAGCCTGAATCTCGGCTGTGCTGGTCACAGGGCCAGAGGTGGAGCCTTTGCTGAGCAGGATGCACGTGGTTACGGCAATAGCACTGGTCGTTGCACTTCTGGCACTGGGGATTTTGCTGTTCTTTGTGCTCTTCAGGTCAGTATGTGCCTCACCACTCTTGTTCTCTGTGAGACATCCAGCCCCTTGCACTGCCAGGGAGTGTACAAGTAGACGAAGAGATAAAGCTAGGTGGGAGGCAGTGCTATTACAAAGGCATTAGCCTCTCATCTGTCTCTCTCCTACTCATCAATGGACCTGACTTGATGTTTTGCAGGCGAAAGTACAACAGTTCAAAAGCCTCAGAGAACAACAGCACTATCCCCCTGAGAAGATGTCGAGGAGGTGCAGTATGAGCAGAGGCCCTGCATGCTTTGTCTGGACATGCTGTAAAAGCACTGGCAGAGTGCTTATGGGCTCTATAAGGTCCTTACAGGAACAAGAGGATCAGAGATAGCTGGCACGGGGAAAGAGACACCTCACAGGAGAAAGAGACCTGCGTGGGGAGGGACAATTTAGGATTTGATGCTGTCTTGACCACTGCAATGCCAGCTCAGTCCTGTCCTCGTGGTCTCCATAGGTGTGTGCAAGCTGAACACACAGATCCCAGTGGAAGAACTGCTGGAGGCTCTGAAGAGGCTTAAGAGGGAAGAAATAGAGGCTGAGCAGACAGATGATGAATCAGTCGACAGGGATGATGCTGGGCGTCTGAAAGAGTATCAGGTCTGGTTTAGCTTTGCTTTCCCACCTGGCTGCACTGTCCACCCAGCCCTCACCCCTCCCTTCAGTGTGTGATGCAGCCCCAGAGCTCATGCCAATGGAAAGTGGGCTTGTCTTCTTCTTCTGCAGCAACTGTCCTCCACTTTGTTGCATCCCTGCAATGCTGGGAAGGAGCTGTGTAATCAGAGCAAGAACCGCTACAAGAGCATCATCCCATGTAAGCAGAGCTCTCCAGGGATTGGCACAGGCACTTGGACATGCTGGGGCAGTACAGGGTGCTGAGCTAGTGTAATTGACCCACCAGCTATTCAGCAATACTGAGCTCATCATCTCATCCTCTGCAGCCACTGAAACCCAGAGGGATTTTCCAAAATCATCATGTTGGCCCCACTGTTTTGTATCTAGTTGAAGAATCCTTGTTCTGCTCTCAAATCTCCCTGCAAGCTTGATCATTCACCATTGTATTCCTGTTCCTGCTGTTTATCATTGCTGAACACTGCCATGTCCCATCCAGAGGTGGCTGTTTGTGGGGAACTGGAGGAAGTGACCCAATTCCTATAAAAACTTAAAGCTCTGCTGGGCCCCACACGATGTGGACATTTGGCCATTGCATTAACAGTCTTCTCCCAAACCACGTTGCATTTCCTGCTGTGCTATGTCACCTTTCATCTCATTAGCTGTTCTTTACCTCTGAACATGTCCTGTGGCCTAGAGTGCTGCTGAGGAGGGAGCAGACAATCAAGGACTTTCCTAAATTATATCTCCCTCCTCAAACAGTCACTTCACTACTGCCCTAAAGAGACAGTCCACCAACTCCCACCTCCCTTCTGTTTCAGATGATCACTGCCGTGTGGTGCTGCAGCCCTCTGACACAGGGAATAGCTACATCAATGCCAGCTACGTGGATGTAGGTAGTGAGGATTGCTGCCCTGGGCAGGGAGAGGTGCCTGGGCAGGGCAGGGGAGATGCCTGGCTGTGCTGGGTAAGGATGGTCCGGTTCACATGAGTAGCCCCGATGTCTGGCACTTGCTGTGGTGTGGGGATATCACTTTTCTTGCGTCCCCTCTGAGCTGCCTAGAGTACTGTGGGCTTGTGTGCAATTCTCATCCCTAACAAGGAGAGATGTGTGTGAGGGGACAGGAGCTGAGATGCAACCCCTGGGTACCCACTCCGTGCTGAGGACTGATGCCTGTGGGCATGGGTCCTTTATTTCATACCCCATTAAACATCTAACCCATGTGACTGGAGCTGTTTGAACCTTTCCCCAACAGAGCTACCGGAGTCCACGCTTCTTCATTGCAGCTCAAGGTGGGTGCTCCCAGCCCTCATGCTCAGGAGATGCCAGTGCCTGCTCTGAGCACTTTGGGGAGTGGGGAACTGGGACAGCAGCCTAGGTGCTGTTGATGGCTCAGTCCAATGTTCTGTATCTCCTGGGCCTTGGTTTTGAGTGGTGCTTATGGCTGCTGCAGGGCATGGAAGGCCTCAATGGCAGTTTGGCAGTGGTCAGCCGGAGCTGGTCCCTGCACTGCCCAGGCTGAGGACACAGTCCTTACACCCGCAAGCCTGGGTTGTTCCCTTTGGCAGCTGGCATGACAGGGACAAACCTGCAAATGCCTGACTTATCTGCACTCAGTGCACCTGGAGACAGGCTCGTTCCAACACTGCAAAGCCAGTATGGGTTAGTCTGCTCTGTGCAGCATGCAGTGAGGAGGTCTCACTCCTTGCAAAGATGCAGAAATGCTCTTCAAGAAATAGGACCCTAAATGTGGGAACAGCTCACAGTCTTCTTAAGGGTCTGGATGGGGAAGCCCCAAAGCAGCAGTGAATCCCTGATGCATCCTGGGCTCACCTGCCCTCTCTCTTCCTTGTCCCATTTCTAACACGGGTGATAAAGCCAAGGTGCCTGGCACCCTCTGCCAGGAGCTGCTGTGCCCAGCTGTGCAGTTAGTCCCCAGACAGGGGGAAGCCCAGGGCTGCTTGTAGCCTGGGAATGTCTGAGCTGTGCCTGGGAGCAGCTACACCCCCACAGCTTGGACACTGGCACAGGACTCTCCTCTTCTTCCTCAAGGCCCCTTGCCTGAGACAGTGGTGGATTTCTGGCAGATGGTGTGGCAAGAGAAGACCTCGGTCATCGTGATGCTGACAGGCTTAGTGGAACAGAACAAGGTAGAGAAACCATCTCAGCCTGTGCTCAGCTTGATCCTCCACAGAGCCCAGGTTTCCTGTCCTGCTTTGCGTTGCTTTGCTCCCAGTGCAACTGCCTATGAGGGCAGCGAGTAGCTCCACACCACTGCTGTCTTGTAATGCTCCCATCATGAGTTTGCTCATGCTTAGTGGTCTCATGCTGTTGACAGACCAAGTGTGAGCAGTACTGGCCAGAGCAGGAGCAGGTCTATGGGGACTTCACCGTGACACTCAACAACACTAGGACCACCACAGGCCTTGTCACACGCATCTTCTGCCTGAAGAAGGTAATCCTGGTGTGTAGCTGAGATGGGTATGCAGGATGCTTTTGCATCTTGAGCTGTCGGTCAAGAGACTCTGTGGGGAGCCCTGCCTGGTCTCCAGCATTGTCCAGTCAGCATTGCTATCACTGGATGCCATGGCCCCAGGTTTCTGTGCCAGGCAAAGGCAGTCGTTCAGGTCCAGTAGTCACCCCATCTGAGTCTAGACTGATGATGCACAGGGGCAGACCATGCGTCCTTGAGGACTTGGATGAGATGATCACAAAGGGTGTAAAATCAGTTAAAGGGTATAAAATGGCTTCTCCCTACATCCAGGGTGATGGGACAGGTGTCTGCCTGTCACCTGGGCCGATCTGCAGAGGGTCCACATTGAAGCTCTGTGGTCACCTACAGCTCCTAAACCTGAGCAGATAGTTTATGGTTTAAGATAACTTACATAATGACATTTCTGAAGACAGGTACTTCTGCTGAAGTTATACCTCAGATAATCAGAAACTGAAGGAGCTGCAGGGAGGGGGAAAAGGTACAATACAGAAATTGCATTTATGCATATTCTTGTCTTTTCTTGTCTTGCCCAGAGCAAAATCTAGCTGAAAGGTAAAGCTTCAAGAGCACCTGATGGCAGCACCATAGCAATTTATTAGTTCAGGCCAACTGAATGTGATGTTTAGGGAAAAATACATGATGGTCTGGTAACAAAAGTGACTGCATTCACATCACTACAGTACCAGCCTTAGGAAAGACCTTATTTGGGGAAGCCAGGGGTTTTTGATGAGCATGGAACACTCTACACTCTGATTATTTTTTTTTCCTCTGGGGCACAAGTTGCACTTACTGCTCTGAGTTCATTGTTGATAGCACAGGGAAACAGAGAACAAAGTGAATTATGTGGCTGTGTGCTGGGTGAACTTGCCCTTGCTGTCTCACAAGCTATAGTGAAGTAGTCATTGTGGTGGGGGTGCTGGGAGGAACACTGTGTGCTGGTGCCCCCCTGAAGTAGTTTTCTCCACTGCTTCTTACCTGCTGATATGCAATTACTTCACACAAGTTTCCAGGTTGGTTCCTGCTTCCAGCCATGTCTCCGTCTTTGCAGGCAGGCTGTGCTCTCCCAAGAGTGGTGGAGCAGTTTCACTACCTGCTGTGGCCAGACCATGGGGTCCCCAGAAACCCTGCCCAGCTCCTGTGCTTAGTGGAGTTGGTGAACAGGAGAGGGTTGGAAGCATCTGCTGGGCCTGTGCTGGTGCACTGCAGGTACTGGGGCTGGGAGCGCTTGAGTGCTGGGTCAAGGCTGACTGAGGAAGGACTGACCGCCAGTCTTCTGTGTCCTCAGTGCAGGGATTGGGCGGACAGGTACCTTCATTGCCCTGGACTTCCTCCTGAAGATGGGGAAAGCTGAGGGGAAGGTGGATGTGTTCCACTGCGTGCAGAGGCTGCGGGAGCAGCGGGTCAGCATGGTGCAGACCAAGGTGAGGAGTGTTACCTGCTCTTTGCACACTATCACACCACGGATCTGCTTCCCACCATTCCCAGGGATGTGGCATGCAAAGCCATGCTGGCCATGCTGTTCATCGACTAGCCACAGGGATTGGAGCTGCCAGGTGATGGAGACTGCAGGATTTGGTTTTCAATGGTGTGTCCAAAGCTAATCAGGATCTGTGTTCCCCTGGGACCCTCTGAGGTGCCAGCAGCCTTCATAGGCACCAGAAGGGCTGTATAGAAGGGCTGTTTTATAGACAAGGAGCACAAACAAGAGTCCCCATGTCCTTCAGGCTTTCAGGATGTTCTGTCCTTCTGGCACTGCTGAGCAGCAGTGTCCTGGCTGAAGGACTATGTCCCCATGGTCTGCTCAGTGCTGGGACCCTTTGGAGCTAAGTAGGTTGGGCAGGACCATCCAGCTGCTTGTAGGCCTAACTAAACGACAGGAAGAAGGTCTTGTCTGGGTTGTTGCAGTTGCTGACCATTTCTCAGAGTAGGGCTGCCTGCACTGAGAGGTGTCTGGCCTCAGGGCCCCACAGCAGAAAGGTAAGGGATGAACCAGGCTCACTCCCGGTACAGGCCAATGCCAGTGAGCTGGTGGCCTGGAGTCCCAGGGTTCCTCATGGAACTGTTCCAGACTATGCAGCTGATCCATGTCCTCATGCAGGAGCAGTACACTTTCCTGTACGAGGTGCTGCTTGAAGGCTTGCTCTGCGGCAGCACCGGGGTCCCAGTAGAGAGCATCGCCAGCCATGTCCGCTGCCTTCGAGAAGCTGAGACCTCAAGACACAACAATGTCCTTGAGAAGGAGTTCAAGGTACCACCAGGACCTGGTGCACTGGGCCTGGTGCCATGGGGGCTGGTCTGTGGTGCCTCCTCACTACTGCTCCCCTCCCCATCTGTGGAATGGAGACAGGGGAGCATTTCTCTGGGGTGGCTGAAGAAGGGGAGGAGCTGACAGGCAAGACTTGCTTGGCTGACTCATCCTTACAGGCCCTGCAGAAGTTTTCCGAGTTGTTCCAGCTCCTGCCATGCAGAGAAGCAGAGAAACCCAGCAACCAGCCCAAGAACTGCAAGCCAGGGATCCTGCCAGGTACCGCTGGCAGGGCTGGGCAGCCCCTTGCTCTGCAACCCAGTGCCTGAGAGCAGCATGGGGGGAACAATGCTGCTTCCCTCTCCAGCACCATGCCGCTGGCAGGTTCTGCCTGGAGTCCCACAGTCATTTTCAGGCTGGCAATAAATATAGATTAGGTTGGTCCCTCCATGGGAGCAAGACCCCATCCCTGCTTCCTTCTGGGATGGCTAGAGACATGCTTTCATGGGGTACACCTGGGATAAACATGTCCCTGGGCCTAATCTGCCCCAGTGGAGGAGACCAGGTGAGGCATCAGGGAACAGTGGTGGGGGTGGACCTGCTGTTCCTCTGTGTCTCTGCACAAGGGGTTTTGGACATCCTTTGTCAGGCAGTCTTGAGGTGCCATGGCCATGGGGCTGGTGATGCCTGTTCATCCAAGCCCATAGTGCAGGGAGCCATTTTGACCCCACCACTTGCAGGGAGAACCCCATGCCTCTATGCAGGGAGATGATGGACACTCATTGCTCTCTGTGCTCCTTGGCTCCGTAGCGGATTCCTACCGGCCCATCCTGATGTCCTCACTGAACACAGACGGCTCACCAGGTTACATCAATGCAGTGTTTGTCGACGTAAGGCTCCAGCCCCAGCAGGAGCAGCAGAAACCCCCCCCCCCCTGCTCGAGGCAGGGGTAGACCATGCCATCCTGGTTGGAGGTGTCCCAGTGCTGGGGCTTCTTCACAGTGACTATTTCCCCATGGCTGGGGCCCTGCTGCCAGGAGATGGCCCCTGTGATCAGCCTAAGCCCTGACTGCTCAGACAGCTGCCGCACAGCCGCTGGCTTTTGCCTGCTGGGAGCAGAGCCCGGGTGTGATGAGCTGAGGGGGTAATGGGGTGCAGCCCCTCCTCTGGGCAGGGCTGTGGTGCCCTGCATCTCCTTGGGAGAGAGGCAGAGAGCTGTTCCTGCTTTCAGAGGGGCTCTCGGGCCAGATTGTGTGACCTCTTCCTCCCATACCCCGCTATTTTTTGTAGACTTACACCGAGGAGGACAGACTCATCGTCACCCAGCTGCCTTTCTCCACCACGCTGGTAGATTTCTGGGCTCTGGTCTGGGATTACAGCTGCACATCAGTGGTTGTGCTGAACCAGCTCCAGGAGCTGGACAAGGTCAGCAGCCCACACACAGCCCCATGGGGCTGGGAGGTGTGCTTTCTGCCTTTGTCCCCACACGGCTCTTCTCAGGAGAGCCTGCCTTCTGTGTGAGCCCACGGAAAGCTTCTGGAGAGCCGTGAGGACAGTGCCAGCACCATGGCACTACAGCAGTGGGGTGTCCCCAGTCACACAGCAAGGGAGCATCCCTCAGCTTTTGCTTACCCCTGCCCAGGTGTCCTCTCTGCAGGAGTGTTATTTTTCGGGCTGCAGCACTGTGGGTTGGTCCCCAGCAAAAGGCAGGCAGAGCACCCACGGGCACACTGTGGCTTATGGGCAAGGGGTTGGTGTGGGCACACTCCTGCAAGGTGCTGGGCTCTGCCACAAGTGCAGGTCAGGGCTGTGTGTTACCACCTGTGTGCCTCCCACCTAGACATACGTGGACTTCTGGCCCACCCAAGGCGAAGCTACCTATGGCCGTTTCCATGTCCAGCTGATCTCGGAGGAGCCTGGAGCTGGCTTCACAGCCTGGACACTTGCCCTCACCAACAAGCAGCAGGTGGGCTCTTTGCACAGAGATGGTGAAGTCCTTTGAGAACAGCATTTGCAAGAGCTGGGAGGACCCGCCAGGCTCCAGCATCAGAAGGCTTTGATTTGGGGTCAATTTCACAGCTAGGGGTGGCAGAGTCCACAATGGTCAGAGGGATTTGGTGGGGTCCTGGAAGGGCATCGGCCAGGGCAGGACCTTTTGCCTTGGGAAGAGAGGTTTGTCCCAAGAGGGTCTGGCTGCAGGCAGAGGTACAAGGCAGAGGTATATTTGTGTACCCTTCTAACCTGAAGGACAGCAGCTGTGGATAGAGTCTGTACATCTCGGTGGTGGTTCATGGAGGGGGACAGCTATTACAGGTAGCTGAGTGCTGGATTGACATCAGTCTGAGCTGTACCTGGAGCCCAGCTCTTGTCTTGCTCTCTGTCCATCTGCCAGTCTCAGAGCACTTAATGGAGAAGGGCAAAGTCTGGAACTGAGCCATCCCACCATGGAGCTGCTCCCTTGATCCAGTGTGAATGGCTGACACATGCCGTCCCTCCCATACTTGCACGAGGCCAATGGGTTTCTTCTCTACCCAACCCACCATCTTTCCTCTTGACTAGCCCAAGAAGTCTGCACTGGAAGTCCAATTCTGGCAACTGAAGGATTGGCCCATGCAGCAGCGTCTTCCCCCACACCCTGCCACCATCATCAGCCTGCTAGGGAGGGTGGAGACACACCATCGGCAGAGCCAAGATGGACATATCCTCGTTACCTGCTGGTGAGTGATGTCTCTTGGAGGAGCAGCTGTGGCACAGTGCTGGCTCCGCTCAGGCTGCAGCAGTGAAGTTGGGTCACAGCAACATCCTCAGCTCAGGTGAAGGGTGGACACACGGACATGAATTCAGTTGTCTTCAGGGAGGAAGGCTTCCTTGTGCTGGATGGCTGGGTGCAGGGTCTGTGGACAAGATCATCCTGAGAGCCTGAATGTCTAGTGGGACACCTTGGAGGTTCAGCCCTGCCAGGTGATCCCAGAGCAAGTGACTCTCCTCTTGCTGTTCTCCACAGGGATGGTGCCAGCCGGAGTGGGATCTTCTGTGCTGCTAGTTTCCTGTGTGAGCAGATCCAAAGCGAGGGGCTGGTGGATGTATCCCAGGCTGTGAGGATGCTGAAGAAGCGACGGAGACAGCTGATTAAAGATGTGGTAGGTGCTGACTTCAAACCCAGCCGAGATGGCAACACCAGAGCGAAAGCCATAGCCTGAAGTGTCCTAGCAGCTGCCCTAGCAGCTATTGTACTCAGATCATCCTGGGCGCAGCAGGGGCAGATGAGACCTCTGAAACCCCTATTTTCTGCTGCTGGGACATACCCACTCACTCAGGGGCAGGTTCTGCAGAAACAGATAGGCACCCATGCATCCTGTGAGCCGAGTTGTCCTTTTTTTTGGTCCACCTGGCCTGCTCAGCAGGGGAGTGCACTGGTGGGTGCTCAGGTTCCTGTCTTGCACCCACCTCACCACCTGGTCTGAGTGCTAGAGGCCATCACAGGGTGGGACTCCTGGATGGGAGACAGCAGCAGACGCTTCATGCCATGGACACTGGCTCCCAAGACCAGCTGGCTCCAGCACTGGGGTACTCTCAGCTACTGGAGTACATATCTGTGATTCCTCAGCGGGGGAAGGTGGGCTCTGACTGGGAGGGGGAGAGTGGGCTGTACTGCACCTGGCTTGCTCAGGAAGCTGTTGGCAATGAAGGCTGGCCTTCCACTGCAGGTGTTGATGTACCAGGTTCTCATGTGCATCCCTCTGTCCACAGGAGCAGTATGGGCTCTGCTACGAACTAGCCCTCAGTTACCTGAATTCATTTGAAACCTATGGGAATTTCAAGTAGAGGCGTGGCCACAGCCCATCGCTGGCCAGGAGTTTGATTTTCTTGACAGTCCTACATCAGTAACAGTGGAAACCAGAAGAGACAAGATGCTTTACTACCCTGAAAAGCCACCCCAAGAGTCCTCTGTGGCTGGAGAGCACAGGCCGGACTGTCTCCAAATTGTGGTCAGGCTTTGAAGCAGGAACCTGGCCTTTTGCCCAGAATTTGCACAGGAATTTACCTGGAATCACAGGAATCACAGCCTGAATATGCAGATCAGGGCAGAGGCACTAGGACTTGATCAGTCTGTGCCACGGATGAAGAGAACCAGCTGTCCTACCCAGGCTCCCTTGTCCCTTCAGGCAGTCCCAGGGAAGGTGGAGTGTCTCCATCAGCACCTGTGTTTTGTCAGGGTAGCATCAAACCACTGTAAGATCCACAGGGCTCAGGAGCACAGGCTATCCGTCCTACTTTGGGAGAAGCATAAAGCCCAAGGCCAGCAAGAGCTTTGTGGGGGAACAAACCACAGTCATGTAGGGCCAGCCTGGCCTTTCCTACCCCACACAATCTCTTCCTGGATTTCCATCTCTCTGGTGCTGACCCAAGTACCACAGCCCTGCCAGCTCCACAGAAGCTTCCTCAACAGCCTAACTGGCTCCACCATAGCAACCCTGGGTTGTAGCAGCTCAACTTAAGGTACTCTGGATGTTGTTCTGGCAGGCTGCTTCCCAGAGGTGCTGCTGCACCACTGAGACTGTTTCTGCCTTTGCTGCTCTAGGGCAAGGGGCCTCAGGACCAGGACTGACTCCCATGGCTCTGTTCTGTGTCTCGCCAATAAAGACTCTGTGATGGCCATGGTGGTGGTGACCTCCAGTCTTCACCTTTCCTCTGGGTTTGACCTGACACGGGGGCTGCAAAGGAGCTAAGAGTACACAGGTCCCTCAGCTCTGGCCGCAGCATGGGCAGTGAACACACTCCTGCCCAACATGTGCATTGAGGGACATCATCCTTCACTGATTCTCACCATGCACCTCATCCACATGTGAGAGCTGCCCCCAGCACAGCCCTGGGAGTCTGGAAGGCTGTCTGGCACCACTTGGGGACACAGGGTCACAGCAGCCCTGCTCATGGCCTCCCCTCAGCAAGGTGCAGTTAGCTCCCTGCAGGGGTACATGACCCCATGAGGGCACCAGGCAGGAGCTGTAGTGGAGCAGGCAGCCCTCTTCAAACCACAAGCCTTTATTGGTTGTCCGGACACAGCAGGTAGAGCCACATGGCAGCCCAGCCAGGCCAAGCTCCAGCAGAGCCCTGGGTTTGGCTGAATGTCAGCAGACAGAGCAGGGACAGAAGTTGGGAACCCAGGACATGGCAGGAACATGGACCATCCCTCAGCCTGAGTCCATGTGAGTCCGAAACTGGGAAATCGGATGTACCATTCCTCCTTCTAGGAGAGCAAAAATTAAAAGTCTAAAAAACAGGAACTACACAAATTTGCATCCAAATGCCTTACAACAGCAGTAAGCAAGACCTGGGAGGTGACCGGGTGAGGAAAGAAAAAGCTCACAACCCTCCTTGGCTTCCTGTTTTCCTCTTGCTCTGCTGAACTGGATGGCGCCCCCAGTGCTGGTCATAGCCACAGGAGCCCCAGAGGGCCCAGCAGCCACCAGCACTGAGCTGGGGAGCTCACGTCACCACAGCTGCCTGCATGCAGGAGTGCCTGAGACAGGCTGGGCAGTGCCTGCCACAGTCCGACCCCTTTGTCCCAGCTGTGCTCAACCACAGGTCTCTGGAGGTGCCCGCTGGTGCCCAGGCCAGAGCAGCAGTTCCTGGAGCCGTGCTTTGCTGCTGCATGGGGCTCAGCAAGCAGAGCCATCCCGACCGTCCCAAGCACCACAGGGCTGGGGCAAATGGGGACATGTGTCAGTGAAGGGGGTGACTAGTTATTTCTCCTGAAGTCACCTTCAGGAGTCACCTTCAGGCCCTCCTGGGAGATCTCAGCTCTCCTCCCAGCTGTCACCCTGCCCCACAGCGCCTTCTGGTGATGGTGGTCTAGGGAACTGCATTTTCCTACCTTTTTAATTATCCTCTTTGATTTAGCTGGGCAGACTTCCTTTTCCTGGAAAGGCAAAGGGGAGTCCTGAGTAAGAGACTCACATTGCCCATGACCCTGCTGAACTCTCCAGTCCCTACTCACCTGGAAAGCACAAACCACAGGATCCCTGCAAACAGGAGGAGAAGCACCACCAGGACGACCACTGCAATGATAGTCCCATGCCATGTGCCCGAAGGCTGCCCTGCAACAAACACACAGCCAGGAGTGGGTGCCACAGCCTGGCCCCTGCGCTGGCCATGGCCC
>VZRW01015123.1:0-23122 GCA_013398125.1 Aegotheles bennettii
AAACTGTTCTGTGATTCTATGATGCAGAACTGGTCATCATCTTCAGACTACCTTTTATCTCCCACTTCCTGCTAGCAAGGAAACAGCCTGCTAGGCCCTGCACATATGCAGCTTCTGTGTGGTTGCCCAGTAGAGACATAAGAAGCTTCCTGCCTCGCTCTGCTGCCCCCACACAGGCTTTGCATCCTCTGTCAGCCATATTTGACTGTTAGATTTCAATGAAATAACATGATGGAGAGACAGCCTAACAAGCAGCATGGCTACAGGTAGGCTTTTCCAAGGGAAGGGCTTTAATCCCATTAATAAAGACATATTTTTTTCTTTCCAAGCACAGCTAACTCGTGACATCAGCAACTGTTCATGTAGTCATAAAGCAGACAGAAGTGTGCATAGATGTTAGGGCACATAGCTCTCGGACAGGTTCTTTTCCCCTCCCACTAACACTGTTTTTGTTTCAGTGACAATCTACATTGGTGACACAAAAATGCACTGTGTGTCCGTCTCCCTGCTGTCACCAAAATGAAGACTCCATTAAGGCAACTGCTACCAGACCTAGGTACCCAGCAGGAATACACAGTGGATTAAGAACGAGTTAGTTAGGTTTGTTGAGTAGCTCTCTGTGGGGCTTGATGTGAAAAGAACAGCACAGCGGATGCAATTTGTGTTTTAAATGCACACTGACCTTCGGTCACACAGCAGAACAAACTGCTGGCTTACTGTTCACCTGCAGTAAGAGTCAGGGAGAGAGAGAAACTACCAGAGAAACTGTTTGGGTTTGTATTTTTTTTAATTCTTGGTTATTTCTGTTTATTTTTTGCTCTCCTCTTTTCTTATACTTAGAGCCATGAGATCACAGCCTCCTGCTTCCAAGAACTGCAGCTGGCCCACCCCTACCCTCTCCACCTCCCGACCTGCAAACAGATTGCTTCTACAAACCAGAGCCTGCACTTCAAATGTCACCACTGACTTTTGCTCCAGGTTTCATCTAGCTCCAAGCATCTGTAGCAGAAGGCGGTAGATGCTGGAGCCTGCGAGGCTGGCTCTGTGGTTAGAGGTGTGCCCGAAGGGCTGATCTGCACCATCAACAACTGACAGATAGGTTGTAAGATTTCAAAAGAGCTGATTTGGCAGCTGTCGTGTCCTACCTTGCCTACCTACAAACCCACTTGACATCTTGTTCCTGAACACAAAACACCGCGCACTACAAGAACTTCACACTGAGCACAGGGTCAACGAGGGGAAAGGAAGGCAGCAGGGGAAGAGCAGGAGAAAGACATCTCTGAGCCTTGCATTTGGAATCACATGAGTTCACATGCTCTTCCTTACTCCTCAAACATTGTTCCAGTATTGCTGTTCTGCTGTGTGTAGAGCCTTCCTCATGTTAACATCCAGCTAGACACACCAGTATCTTACTTCCCTTCACGGATTCAAGATGTGGTTCCTAACAAAGCAATCAAATCACAGAAACAGCGTTTTTAAGTTTAGATGTTCATTTCCCACAAACAAGAACAGAAACAAAAATCCTGCAACTTTTTTTGGATAGGTTTCAAAATTTGAAATCCATGGGGCCCCTCTGAAGTGACAAGTTTGTTTGTTTGTCAACGAGGCTCTCCAAACTAACAGTGGCAGGAAAACTCCCCATAAGGAATTTCAGTCTTCCAATGGTTTCAGCATGTCCCAGCTGGCATTTCCAGGCCTCTCCCCTTGAAGCTCAGGAATCAGTCCTCCTGGATTGCAATTTCAGCACACAACATAGAACTGTTGACATTTAAAGTCATAGGGACCAAGGCATTGGTGTGTTCCAGCTCTCACGCGTTGGCCAAGGTCGTCTGCTGAAAGCCATGGTAGATCTTTTCTTGACAGACTGGGCTTTTCACAGACCCCAGGGCAGTTCCAACAGATCAGCGCCGCAGCCTGAGAAAGAACGCATGCTTGCACTCCTTGCTGTCCAAGGGGTAATATTTGTCATAAAAATCCAAAATGTATTCTTCAGTCTTAAATCCAAATTTTTGGTAGAGCAGCATAGCAGGGTTGCTTGCAGAGACGTGAAGGGTTACGTCTTTGCCCATGCAGGTCTGCCAAGGGAGGGGAAAAAAAAGTATCACAGCAAGAGAATGAGACAGCCTCTGGGGGAATGCGGAGGTGAAGAGATTCATCAGTGCAGGTATTCAAGTTACTGAGGAAATGTGAGAAAAATCGCAGGCCCTGACACAAGTTACCACACATAGCAACAGCTGAAAGGCAAAGGGAATGCTGCTGTTCCCCTGAGCCTTTGTTTCTGGGAAACATGGACTCTCTGACAATAAAAGCAGGGTTTGGATTATAATTTGTCAGCTCTCCGCTGTCAATTGCTAAGTAATTGTTAATTAAAAATAATCTCAGTGTACAGCGCTGATCTCAAACACTTCTTAACAAAGGCCTGAAGAAAAGACAAAACATGCCAGAGGATCAGGCACCACGCTCCTCCCCGTCAGCAAACAGAGCTGAGCTCTCTGGGACAGAGTGAGCAGCCCCAGCACACCTCTGGGCTGTCACGCTGGAATTCCTGTCTATCCCACCCAACTCCTCTCCCATCCTTCAGGGCACAGCACTTGCCTCCTGAGAAGGCAGGGAATTCAGTTCAGACAGCAAATGGCATGGCTGAAGTTACCTTAAAGATCCCAGACTGTTCTAACCAGCAGCTCTCTGATAAAGTTGTTGATATAATAATTTTTCCCACTTTTATCTTGTGTTTTAAGAGCATTCTATTTATATTGAATGTATTGTAACTTTAAGTGGTAACAGTAACACTCTTTATGAAGTTTCCATGGTAGATTATACTAAGGGAAACCTCTCACAGGAACTTAAGGGGAAAAAAAAGTAATCTGGATTCATTTTTGGGAAAAGAAAGTTGGAATAAGATACTGAGAAGATGCAGTTTGATCCTCCAGGCAGGATGCATTAGAGGGTAACTTCTGAAAACAAACCCATTATCAAGGCATCATCTGCATCAACCCATTTTCTGTTAGATTATGCTGTTCCAAAGAGTCCATCCCCAAACTCGGCACACTGATCCCAGAGACAGAGAATTACCCTGAATCCAAAGTGTATCAAAGTGGCTCCAGCTACCCCGAGCCAAACCCTGGTGCCAGCCCAAGCACACACCATCTGCTGACTGACAAACACAAGGTCACAACCACCGTTTTTTCCTCTTCCATGACTAATGCTTACTACCACTGACAGACACTCAGCCATGGAAAAATCAAGCTCCTGTTTGAGCTGACAGTGCACTGGTGATCTCTCATAGCAAGCCTAATCAGCCCGAAACCTGCCTGGCTCTCCCCAACATGGTAATCTTATGCTAGTCTACCTGCAAGCAGAATTAGATTAATTGGCTGTGATACATCCTACAAAAAGCTGTGATGATTTTCCACAGCTGACTTGCCAACACATCCCAGCTCTGCTTGAGAGACACGAGCCCAGCTGCTGGATCCCTGCAAACCTTGGCACATTGCTCGTGCCTGTTCTCGCTAGGTGCTGACATTTCACATCAGCACACTACAGTTGAGGGCAATTTACTTAAACCCTTTACACAGAGACACTGGGGAAATGTAAGGGGTGAATTTCAAGTCGATTGGTTAGTGGCCTGTGTCAACACATAGAGCAAAGAGAGGTGGATGCTGCAGAGAGCTGTGTAGGTAGAAGAGTTACCCTTGGGTGGCCTGGAAGAGCTACCCTCAGTGGGAAATGCTTTTCCAAGGTACGGATCACGGTTCCCAAGGCTCTGCCAGCACTCCCTACTGCTTTTTAGCCAAATGAGTATGAGGAAAGAGAGTTTCAATGGCGAGTTTTTGCTAGTGCAGCTCATCTTGACTAAAACAAGTTAAGAAATGTTTCACACTGACAGCTCTGCCAAGAGAATTCAGGGAGTGGTAAAGCTGTGGGCCCTGACGAGGCTCCGTTGGGCTCTGAAAAGGACATCTGTCTGCATCCTTACTCAAAATTAAGCTGGCTTTCCTGCAATTTAATTCAAGAAAGTGAATGGAATTAAGGCCACCTGAATAACAGTATTCATTCAGAGATTTAATGAAGTTTAACTACTTTAATACCACCCGTTCAGTTAGCTCAGATTAATTTTCCCAAGTGTCCCCGTGGAACAAAGCCCAGTACAAGCCAGTTTCAACAAATCTGAATGAGGCTACAAACATTTATTCTTTACCTTCAACTCTGCTGGATTTGAACCAGAGTATTAGAAAGTGAAAGAGAATGATTAAGATCAGTAAATGATTTAATGCAGCGGCCCTGGTCACAGAACAAACCTCCAGGTGTAGCCAAGAAACCCTGCAGTAGATTCTAACTGAACCTCCCCACTGTTCTCATTTTCTCCTTTAAACTCCAAATTTAAGGCATTACTGTTAAGTGAACTATTGACTACCGAAGAATGCAAAATTAATCTCAGGACAGTCAGTCTACCGCACTTCACTAATTCTGAGGACCTCTCCAGTATGGTTATTCTTCTAAATACATTTTAGTTTCTGCTTTTGAAGTGATTTCCCACCATAAATGTTCACACGGGCTGTTGACAGTGGGCAATCTGTGCAGGCGTGTAAGCAAAGAAAGGGCAAGGGAGAAGAGACAGACAGGAGGAACACAAGATTGCTTACTTTCTAATTACTGCATGTGTGCACACAAGAATGGAGAGCCAGTTCTTCAGCAGAGACATGGGATTTTTTTCATTACCTGGATAAGATGGTAAATCATGAAGGTTGCGATCCCAGCTCTTCTCCACTCGGGGTGAACTAACAGAAAAGAGATGTAAGCTTCATTGTATTTCACATCTGGTACCATAAAGCCAAAGGCAATAATAACTCTCTTGTAAAGGACGACAACGCTGAAGTCTGGATACTGCAGGCATTCTGACAAATCAATTCCTAAGGAGAAAGAGAGAAACAGCAGTTGAAAGCATTGCAAACCAAAAGACAAGTGTCAGACTTGCATGGAAATTCAGGGTTTTAAGGCCTTTTAGAAACACTCACTTGATCCCTTCCTTTTACCTTTATGTCAAAGCTGAGATCAAAAGATGCTTTAACCAAACACACAGACTAAACAAGACACAGGGATTCTTGCATGGAGAAATTAACAAAGCCAATTTCCTCACAAATGACTCCAGGATGAAACTAAAACTTGAAAAGCAAGTTCTCTAAAACAAAATGGTTTAAAAAAAAATAATAAAAACATCACAATCTCAGCACCCAACTAATCTCTCCTTGGTTTGTATTCTGAGCCATACCAGCAGACTCTAAGGGCCCAGCTCTAACTATGCATGTGGAGAAAGATACTTGCACATGCAAACGTTTGCTGAATTGGGTCCTGGTAAGTTTGTGCCCCTTGCCCGGGTTTCCCAAGGACTACAGGAACATTAATGGATATGGGTTTGCTGCTCTTTCCACCCAGGCTGGGCCAGCACCAGGTTGGTGTACACCATTCCTATTCCAGTCAGCAAACGCTGAGAACCTGCCTGAAGACAAGCAAAGGGGGGCAGATTAGAGTGCATCAGCCTGACAGACAAGGTGAACCATCCCGTTCTCCCTGCAAACTCTCTTTGGATGCAGCAGACATGGAACTGGGCTTCAGCTTTGGTAGCATTATCTGTGTAAGGTTCCTGTTTTCTTTTCTCCACTTGGCCTTTAGCTCCTCTGTTTCCTCTGCTGTGCATACTCAGCTGTTTGGGGAGCTGCACTGAGAACCTGACCACAGCTTTAAACTATATCAGAACATTTGCTTTTAACATGCAAATTCTCTGATCTGGGGCATGAAGCAGCCTCGAAGGCAGCGGTGCCTCTCTGAGTCAGAGGCTGGACAGAAATGCCTGAAGCTGGTGACTTCTGAGTGGAGGTTTGCCTAATCCCATCGCTGCTGCAGCCCAAGAGCATCCGCACAGCATGTCAGGGCCAAGCAGTGCAGTTCACAGCACAGAAGGCTGCTTGGTAATTTGTGTGGACTGGCCCTAAATGAGGTGCCAGACACAGCAGAGCTGTGCCATAAACGTTAGTTTCAGCCTCAAACTGGCACCCACGTAGTAGGTCGCGTAGTAAGCAGGGTATGTTTTCCAGTAATGTTTATCACTCTTGATGAGATGCAAAACTTCACAAGACAACAGGCACAAATAAGTGGGTGAATTATTTTCTTGCTCGAGAGTAAGCTGGGTGGAGTAAGACGTGGGAGGAATTGATTGGCAATAGGGAGCCATGTTAATTATCTCAAGGCTGCAATTGACTGTGAAGTGCCTTACAGCATGTCTGTACAGGAACACTCCATTGCCCTGAGCACTGGTGTCTGTGAGATGGTGCCGTCCCCTTAGCACGCAGTTATTCCTGCAGGAAGATGCTTAGCTCAGTATGGTTTACCACTCATCTGCTCGGGAGATGTTTCCCGTTAGGGCATGAAGGCACAAGATACTATGAGAGACAACAAGGGGGAATCTTGCTTCACATCAGCTCATTTGCGGTAACTACCTGCAAACTTGTTTCTGCCTTGTGAGAAACAACAGCTCTGACGGGAAGGATATGGGGAGGTGGAATAACTAAGGCCTGGGCTCACCCCACCCGGTGAAGTGCCTTAAGAACTTAAGAACTCAGTCAAGGAGAGCATTGCTATTAGAAGGCAACTGAGCACATCTAAGATGTCATTTACCGATGATAGCATCCCCCAAGCACACGTGCTTCAGATTTCTAAACTTAGGTGGAAATACAGCAGTTTTTCTGAATAACAGTGCTAGCTTAATTATGCCCTTCCAGCTGCATATCCCACCCTCTCCCCAACTGTACCAGCCTATTGTGAAACTAAACCCTTCGTATCCACAAAGACACTGTGCTTTATCTCCTGAAGTATCACCACCCCGCTTACCTCTCCTGCTAAAACAGAACCAAGGTGCAGTAACTCCTATAATCAGAAAATTTACACCACAGAAGAGATCTTGATTCCTGTTTGGAGACCGATGGGAGTGTCAGCTTTCTGATTTAATGATGAACAGTTCACAGTGGGGTGGAACACACCCATGCTCCTTATGTTAAATAAAACAGGGTGAGTCCTGGAAAACTTAATGAAGGTGCGACCCAACTTGGCCAAACTTCAAATGCATTATCAGAAGAGGAGAGACTATGACAAAGGGGTTTGGCCTCTGTTGGGATTGCAAGTGTCTCTCATGAGCTCCAAAACAGCTTGTGAAAGGGAAGGTATGTCATGTTATCTCCCTCTGAATTGTACAATTTGTACAATGAGTAGCACAAAGAGCTCCAATCCTGACTGCAGCGTATGAGCACTGCTGAACTCAAACCCTGTTGAATCACTATCTGCACTCCAAAACGTAAAACAAACAGTTACTTGGAATAAAGGTGTGTACTGTTTGTACTGGATTTTTCTAAATTAGTCTGCCACGTTGTTTGCTGATCAGAAGCTGATGCATACAGTAGGTGAACATCACTTGTTATTTCAGAAGACAGCCTCATAATTTGCCCCAACAAAGGGCAGCCCCTGTCCCCAAAAAAGCCTACAGTTAAAGAAATGACACAAAGATCAATACCCAAGTTTTCTCATACCTTGCAAACATGGAGACTTGAAGAAATAAAGGACACTGCAGTGAAGCTTGCAGTTTTAAGTGCAATTCATAAATTTCACTCCAACATATCCAGCTTATGGCTGCCAGGAAAAAACTCTCTTATGAAGCTAATGAGCAGTAGATCTCTGGTATAAAACCATCTGCTTCGCTCCAGATTTTGCAAACCATTTCACAGGATGGTTATTTTTAGTAACTGACTGCTCCTATTGGCATCAATGGTGTTACCCAAATCAACCCATTTCTTTAAGTGCTGTGCTAATTAGAGCCTAATTGCCCAGTTTAAATGATCTCAAAAGACAAAGACACCAAACCCATGTCTCCATCTGAACTGCATTCCTATGACATCAGATAATGGTTTTCTAAGAACCGAGCCAGACACCAACTGAAGAAAAGTTTGGCCCAAGAATATTTTTTTCTGAACAAAACCACTTCCTTCTTAGAAAACCAGGCACTGAAGGGATCTTACCAGGCCAGAAGAATTCGTGGCACATGGAGTTTATAGTGGGGATGTGATTAGGGCGAACGTAGCAGTAATCAACGGGTGCCTCTGGCTCAGCCTTCCAGTTGAGATCATTCCTGTGTGGGTACGCCCGGATTTCTGCCAGCAGCCTGAGTTTTGGGGGCTTTGTCTCATAATCACGCCTGCCAGTAACATGGAAAGCAAACACAAAAGGCAAGTGAGCAACAGTAACTGCCACTGCATCTGAATGGGTACTGCCCATGAAATATTTCCTGACATGCTCAACTTGGAACAAAAGAACAGTCTTCCATTCATGTGGAAAAGCAGCACCCAGCTCAGCAAACATACCCTTGTGTCAGAGGCCAGGACACTTCTCGGATCCTCAGCACACCAAGCCATACTCTCCTTACAGCAGGAGCAAGGAAATCACCGTCCTGACCCAAGAACAGGCGCAACTTACATTGAGTGATTATGGTGATTCCCTCTCCGCCCTGCCCTCTCTTGGAGATCCCCCTTCCCAAAGCAGAGCCAGTTTAACTACTCAGCTAAACAAAACACCATCCTGCCAGGGTTACCACAGTATACTGGGTTGTACTTCAAGGATGAGCAAGGAGCACTGCCCAGGAAAGATGTCCTCTCTGTGGGCTGTCGGTTCACTAGCCAAGAGCAAATTCAGCCTCTGACCAGTTGTACCTGATGTAAGGTTTCAGGACACGGGATGTGTAAGGACTGACAACACTGTGGTCTGTCAACAGGTCTTCTGAGCCTACCAGTCGATACAGAAACTTTGTTGTCTGCTGTCGATATCCCTTCATGGCTGGCAGCATTGTCTAGATACACAAAAAATGCAGAACATTTCAGAAAAGTTAGTCAATAACTTAACACAGGGGAATCATATCAACAGTGAGAGAATAAGGGCCTTTCAACATGCAGGATGGACTGGACCCACAGCATGATGGTCCCACCTCGGAGGACTCTGCTGTGCATTCTCAGATTTGGTGTCCAAACTCCTGAGCTGCACACATGGCTCAGAAAAGCACTGCAAGTGATCCCCCTCCTGCACAGCGTGACAGGACAAACACCTATTTGGGTACTTCTAGGCCTCCACCATCAGTGTTTGGGCAGGGCTGGAGTACAAACACGTAGACATTTGTGGTGCTGACATTGATGGACAGCTATGCTGTACAAGCATGTCCCAAGAAGAAAAGGGCTTGTGAGAGCATTGGTGGGGACACAGCCCCAGGTTAAAGTGAGTCTCGTTCACATAATCCTTTTCACTTTGGGAGTCAGATAACCTCGAGGTGACACTGCTGTCTGCAGCAAAAGCTCCAAAATAACCAATGCCAAAAGCTCAGTTAGATTTAGAAACGCTCACCTGGTATCTGTCCAAGATCCTGAAGTCCTGGCTAGTAGTTCTGTATGTTGCTTGCCCTGTCGGGGACCTGGAAACACCTCCTTCTTTGGCTCCATAAATCCCATCAACCAAGAGCAGCGCGGCGTTCACAACCTGGTCCAAGTCAAAGAGTGGCAGTCCCCTTTCCCTCTTGGCCTGCCTGACTATCAGCTTGCGCCTCAGCCTCCGGGCCTCTGGGGTCATGCTCATGGCATTGGGACAGGCTTCCAGTCTCCTCAGCAGCAGCTTTTCCTCATAGATACTAACAGAGGTATGCTTGGGAGCTCTGGGTTTAGCATCCTTCTCCAGCTGTGGCTTCCTCTTTTCTCGCCCCCTCACTTGCAGTGATGCGTTTGACTCTTCAGGATCTTCACTGTCACCTTCCATCCTTTCTGTTTTTTCTTCTTCACTCTCCACCTCTTGCTTGATCTGCTCAGCTGTCTTCACTTTTTTTCTACTTGCTATCACAGTGCCAGCACTGGCTGTCCCACTGGGAGGGGGCACGTACTCTATTCCTGGATCTATGACTCCATCCCCTTCCATCTCCTCATCATCTGTTCAACAGATCAAAATAATCCAAAAAAATATGTAAACATCAAAGCCCTGTTTCAAAAAGGGTCATCACAGGACTTTCCTGTTAAGGAGAAATAATGCAGGTTTACCCAACACTCTATACACTTCTGCACCTCCTGATTTTGGACAGGAGACACCATAAGGAGTCTGACTTCAGGACACAGAATCAATTCTCCTGCAGTTTGGCATCTGAAAACATAGCACTCCTGAGCTCCAAGCTCATGCTCTTTTACACAGCACCTGCAGGCCAACCAGGGGATCAGGCCCAGCCAATATGGGTTCATGAAAGGAAGGTCCTGTTTGACCAACCTGATCTCCTTTTACGACAAAGTGACCCACTTGGTAGATGAGGGAAAGCCTGTAGATGTTATCTACCTAGATTGTAGTAACATTAGGGTGATTAGATATTGGAGCAAGTTGCCCAGGGAGGTGGTGGAGTCGCTGTCCCTGGAGGTGTTCAAGAAGCACCTGGATGAGGCACTGAGTGATATGGTTCAGTGTGTTAGGGGTTATTATGGTAGTGCTGGGTAGACAGTTGGACTGGATGATCCTGACGGTCTCTTCCAGCCATAATGATTCTGTGTGACAAATGTGAAATTGTTGAAAATTCCTGAAGACTAAGGATCAAATGGTCAAGCTGGTGAGCTATATCTTCAGCTAGCATACCCTGGAGAAGTTCTGTTTAACCTGAGGGAACAATTAGGAGTTACAGAAGCACAGGATTTGTCCCTTTACAGAACCTGACTATCCTTCCTTCCAGCAAAAAGTGATTTATTTTTCACTTTCCCGGTCTAATGACCAAGGTCTGGCTCCTTGGGAACTAACAGCATTCAGCCTGCATCACTGCTTTGCAACCTGATTGATTTTTAGCATCTGTTAATCAGGATGTTCAAACTTATAGAACTAGTGGAAGACTACCATGAGAATTAAAATTTCTCACATTTAAAAACACTGATAGAAAATCAGAGGGGCTGTCTAACAGTGTAATCTGTGCTGCAGTGAAATGCTTAGGCTGAGTGGTGCTGCAGTTGCTGGGTGAAATCTTTTACCTGCTGTTTTTTTCAGGATTGCTCAGAGGTTGATAGTGGTGGTTCCTTCTGCCCTTAAGAGCAGCCAATACAGCTATGGAAAACCAACCAAGCCTTACATGCAGCTAAGACAAACAGAATATTACCAGTTACTTTTCATCTTCTCTTGCAAAGACCCTGCAGCTCATTGGGAGGTGTTTTATTTAACATCTTCCTAGACAACTACACGTGGCTCATTATCAAGAAAACCCATGGTGTCTCTTACCATGAAACAGAGCCTGTGGTGGCATGACATCTGGGATGAGATCTGCTTCTGAGAGGAGGCTGGGGGTAGCCGAATGTGAGGCTGGAGTGCCAGGAGCAGAGAAGTCCAGAGATGGGGAAGGAGAAGGGCTTGTCAGAGGAGTGCGATCTGAAGAGCTCAAGGAGGAGAAGTCAATCACCTCTCCTTTCTCAAGGACGATATCGGGACGACGGCCTCGACTGGTGAATTTGACAGGAGTGGAGGAAGTACTCCGGTCCAGGAAGCCAGCTGCCTCCTTCTGGGCTCTCCGAATATCCTTGGCTTCCTGAGTGCGAGACCTCTTCTCCTTCAGCTCCATGGCCGACTCGACAGGATTGCGGCTCACCCGCTTCCTGAGTCCTTCCACAGTAATGATGGGATCCAGAGGTGGCTTTGAAGCTGCTGAAGAAGTAGTTTGCTTATTCTAACAGCCACTGAGTTTCTGCAGTCACTGAACACATACTATATGGTCAGAAGAACACAGACTGCAAAACTTAGAAGATGTATTTTTAAAATATACAAGAAGTTCACTCTGGGACATGTACCACAAAGCCAGTGCACGACTAAAGCCTCCTTAAAGCTCCAATCTTGCTCCTCTGCACAGAAGGGAATTTGCATCCAGTGACAAAAGATAAAAAAAGCTCTCCCCATGGTAAAGAGGAGCAGAGAAATTGTGGATTTCAGCTAAAACAAACAAACACGCACAAAGCTGCACAACTCTCAGAAGCCTTTAAATGAGTTAGAACAATGCAAAAATATAACAGGCTTCTAATGCCACACCATATGCACCACAGTACTCTTAGGTCAGCCATTACAGCAAAGCAAAACTAATAAACTGCCCATGCAAACAAACACATGGTTTTAAGTAAACTTTTCTCATGTCTTCCAGCTCTGTCAGCTCTGGCCCAGTGAGGAACCTGCACACCATCATGGAAAGGGTTACCTTTTGCCTTTAGTGCAGACGCAGACAGCTTCTCTCCTTCAGGTTTCATTGTTGGGGGTTTATTATGAACCAGTTTCCACCATCCCGGTTCTCCGAATTCCTGTGCCCCTGAGCGGAAAAACAAGGGGCTCCCCACCGAGAGGCAGCCAGCAACAGTGCTCCACCATGTTGAGGTCTTTTTCCTACAGTGGGAGAGGGGAACACAAGCGTTAGGCCCCCACTCACCAGCTGTGCTTTCATCCTGGAGCCTCCTCCCTCTGCCAGGATGGAAAGAGCAGAGTGCTTGTGCCACTGGCACTGATGCAGGGAGATGATGTACGCCCTAAGCCCTCACCCCCAAAGAGGTGGAAGGTTAATGAACTTCTTCTCAAACAGAGAACCCCTCTGAAGGGCAAGCTACAGTGTACTGGTGGGCTCAGATGCACAAAGTGCAGCATACATACGATCCATAAATACCATTCTGTCAATGAGCCATCACACACTGAGCCTACAGAGTAGAGGTCTGCCCTGCCACTGGAACCCCTGGCTTTCAAATGCTGACATTGCTACCTTCGTTCACAATTTGATGATACAAGAACAGTAACAGAATCCTAGTGACAGCTGTGTTGACCTGACACTCCAGAGCCATATTCTGTTACTGAAGACAGCAAACGACTCGGAGTGTACAGGGTGGGAGAGGCAAGGCAAAGGTAGTGAGAAAGGTGTCGCTCCACACAGAAGAAAAACAACTTCATTTAAATGTCTGCCTCGACTACTTTGAGATTCCAATTAGCAGTGCACACTCCCAAGGCTGTAGGACAGGATCTCTAGGGCTGAATTCACAAAGCAGGTTGGGACCCAACCACTCTGCCCTCCACAGCTGCAGCCTCACCAGGTGCTACAGAGAAGCAGTGTTAGGGAGCTGAGAAATAAGGCACTGAGAACAACAGAGCTGCAAGAAGTGGCAAGGTAAAAGAGTACATATGCTTGTCCCACAGACATAGGCATGTGATATACAATGGAGCCCTGTCTCTGCCTGGGGTTTTCGGCCATGAAGCCTCTCCTGCAGCACAGGGAAGAGGATCCCTGCCAGTGAACATATAGTCAGCCACACTCACTGAACTATTTTTGAAGCACATTTTTGGCCACACAGAGGCAGGGAGCTGCATTTAAGCCTTTCACTCTGCAGGGCAGTGTACTCTACTGGGCATCCGAGACCCATTCTGTTCCTTTGAGAACTGGTCAGTATCACTTAGGGAGGAAGTGAGAAGAAATATTAAAAAACTGCTCCTGTAGCCAATACCTGAGGTACTCCCTTGGTACCGGAGTATCAGGTTCATGGTGCAGAGTCTAAAAACGCTTATTTGCACAGGATCTCAGGATTCCTCTTGCCTTTGCACACTTCCACTGGCAAAACTCCAGTACCCAGGCTAGGCTTGCCAAGCAGGTACTTGCTGCTGAGTGTTGCCAATGACACACCTTGGGGTACTGACCCTCAAACGTGGGGAATTCAATTTGTCTCAGATGAGAGTCTGGAGCGTTGCAGCAAATCTGGATAAGCTGTGCTTTAATATGCCAAGGAGGTAAAGCATGGCACGCCTTGAACCGCTACACATACGGTTCAGCTGTCTTTGCTCCATCAGTGGCTTGTCCAGGCAAGCGGGGAAACTATGTCTGAGGCCAGTAATCACTTCATCTGCATTTAATCAGAGCAAGGAGTGCCCTGTTCCCAGGGCAGGTCTCAAAAGGCAGCAGCACACCCTGGGAGGTGATGGTACCCTGAGTGAGGGACAATGGGCCATCAGCTGCCTTCCTGTCAGGGTCCCCGTGGTTTCCAGAGGGGACAAACACTAGCGTTTCTGAGAACAGAGCAAGGAGGCACAGACATGCAACGAAACCAAAGCCAAAAAGCAAATCTGGTTAGGGAGAAAGGCCAGATCTTGCAACAGAGAAATCCCTGGGGAAGGAAAGACGCTGTGAAGGCAATAAAATCTACAACTTTGGAGACTTACTCAGTCCCTTCCCTGCCTCCGCAGCACACGCATCAGCAGTGAGACTTGGGCTTGCCAGCTTCAGCACGCTCAGAAAAAAGTGCACACAACTCATCATGCCATGAAGGCTGCCCTTTACTAGAAGGGTTCTTACCCTGACAGGTTCCTTCTTTACATGCACTGAAAAACACTTCAGTGGTTTGTAATGCCTGCTATGTAAAAGTCAACAGACAAGGCACAATTTTCCTTTTTGGAGAACTGGGTCCAGACAAGCTTTATAGCCAAGTGGTACTTTGCTGGACCTTTTCTTTTTTCCCTTTAAAGCCCAGTGACATCAGGACTAGACCATCTACTTAGAAATACTCAAAGACTTCGAAGGTCCATACGCTATCTCCAGGAAGATAATAAGTAACCAAAATATATACCTTTACATTGCTTTTCTGTGACATTCCTGAGGTTGTTTTTACCCACCAAGAAATGCTTACTCTTTTCTAAGAGTACCTCTCATGCCTGCATTCAAGTTCTCAATATTAAATTCTCCAATCTTCTCACTACTGAGGCTCAACAGAGACATAAATTAATTAGGATTCTTGTCCATCTGTAAAACAGGTTTTAATTCCTTTGGCTCACCAATCAGACCTCCAGGGAAACATCACATCTTTACCTGTTCCCTAATAAGAAAGTCCAGTGTTTCTCAATAAAAGCACAAATATCTTCTTTCCATCTGAAGTATCCCTGACGGCCTGTTCCTTCCAGAGACAAATTGTACATTGCCAGCATGACAACCTGGAACAGAAAGTGTTGGATATAAGTGAATCTTTTCTGTTTCATCTGCTGAACTGCCCCCCACAGCTGCCACACACACACACACACATCTGTGCTTCCTCATAAATGTCTTTATTTTTGCAACATCTCAAAGGCAGCTTCTGCAATCCATCTTCTTCCTGCTTTCACACTGCCCATTCTCGTCTTTCCATTGTTAGATGCACATTCTCCCAGAGATTTCTCCATCCCTGGGGAATAACAAGCTGCCTAGTTATGCAGGTTTATACTGAGATGCCAGCTTTTACAGTTGTTGTATAAATGAATTATATCACAACTGGGATCTGAATGTAGTGTAGAGGTAGGGAAAGAGTCTTACAAAAAAAACCCAGCCATATAATCCCACTGTCTAATCCATCCGAAATGTAGTAACAATGGTCTTTCTAGATACTTACTGTTACATTTCAAACTGAACAGACTGTAAACTCTCTGTAAAATTACACACTATCTACCAATTGTTCTGGGTATGGAGGAATTACGTTTGTCTCCGGGTGATCTTCATTAAAGATAACCCTTTTACAGCTCATTGCCATGCTTCACAACCAAATTCAGCCTGGCCTATTACATGCCTAAACTAAAGGGCAGGTTTGAAAAATATCAGAGCTCTTTGTAAGTAACTCCTAGGCAATCGACTGTTAATTACATTCACCCAATTCCTTTGAATACAACTAGAGACATACAACTGGGCTGGGACCATCTTTCAACAATCACACAGCCTCAGTTGGATACCACTTCAAATAGGGACTTATTCCACACTACCAGAGAAGTTAGAAATGTATTTTTCATGGGGAGATGGGTCTCCTCACAGTGGGCTGTAACCTTCTGGAATGCATTGCTGAAGATGCCAAAATGAGGAAATACAGACAGCCTCAACATCCCCTGTACCCTATTTCTGCCTTGCAACTCCTTTTAGTGTGATAACCATTCATCTAGGATTTTGTGGGCTGTTTTAAGTCAGATGGGACAGTGTCTCAAGACTTCAGAAACAATTATCTTCTCAACTGGCTAAAGATAAGGATCTGTTGAGGCCGCACACTCTGATAAAAATCCTGAAATTACCGTCCTCATTTTTCCTACTCCAGACAAGCCCACGGAGATAGTCTCTTTACCAGTCAACTTTCTTCCTCACCTGTTTTGATTTTGTCTTTCCCTTTGCCACTCTGAAGAGGCCTGGGTGTAATGCTAACAGCCTTTGCCCTCACAGATTTGATTGCTCAGCTGTGCAAGCGACAGCAATAGCAAATTCCAGTGAAGACTATTGCTAGCAAGTAAGCAGCCAGGTTGAAGCTTTGCATTCAGGGAGCTGGCAAGCTTTCTGTTTGTATGTTACCACCTCACTAGTTTTACATTTGCTCATACACACAAAAAACTTTCATGCCTAGCAGCCAAACTGCATTCATTTTGCTTTCCCAAACCTGCCTGAAGCCATGAATTCATGAGCAACATAAGGGGAAGAAGAAAGGAATAAAAAAAAGAAAAAAGAACAAAAAAAAAGGAATGTGGTTTGTAAGATTACCTTCCAGCTCACCTGCCAAATGCCCAAGTTCTAATATGCAAGCAATCCTTAGCTAATTAATTTCTGAAGTTCATGCATATGTTTCTTTGTTACCTATACTTGATCTTCCTCTTCTAAGTAGCAAATACACAATTCAGAATGATTTCAGAAAGTCCTATGTTTGTTCTGCTGGCACTTACTTGTTGCCATGTTAATCTCAGCCGTTCATATTGCTCCTTCCCATCTTCTGAGCAATCAGAGCAAGTAAATCTGAAAAAGTTATCTCCTTTGAGGTAGCTGAGCTGTTCTCTCAGTTGACCTAAAAAGAATAGGCAAAAATCAATTTCTTGGTCCTATTATCAGAAAAAATGCTGCAATGGAGATTTGGACTCCCTACAGCATCAGGCAGAAAAGTATTTTTTGCCTTTTCCCCAGAGTCCAGAGAACTAGACAGTTCCCAGGAGGCATCAGAACTTGCTGTGATGGGAGGCACAAATTCTTTCACAGTTGCAACAGCTAGCAGTGACCAACTGAAAAGCACAGGCAAAAAAAGGGGCGTTCTACTTAACATCTGAATGCAGGTACAAAGCCAAGGATTTCCTTGTTTCCACTGCATTTATCATCCCTTTTTACTTCTCCAGGATAACCTATATACTTCAATAAATAACTGTTTTCCACTCTATTTTAAAAAGCTGACCCATAAAAAACAAGGTAAGGCTATCAAAATACACAAGCTCTCTCTTCTATGTCATCATTCCACTCACTGCTACATGGCTTTACAGCTCTCTTTTTTTTTAATTATTTCTTCTATCAGAGGAAGGTGGTCTTTCCTTGAGACTGAGAGTTAAAAGAATGGCCCAGCATTATCAGGAAACACTTTTTCTTGACTACAGTTGATTAATTAGATGCCAATCAGCAAAGCGCTTCAGTATATGCTTCGCTGTGTAAAGCTAACCCTGCATAACAGTTTGTCTGAACAAAAGTGATCTGCTGGCACAGAGCCACCTATAAAACCACCATATCCAAAGTTACAGGCTCTAATTCCATGTTTCTGCATCAGAGTAAAAAAAAAAATATCATCATCATAAGAATCTGAACTTCAGAACTCACCAGGGGTGAATTTACACAACTATGAAAAAATAAAAACTTAAATCACAAGACAGGGAAGCAGTGAAGACTTCAGCATTCCTGAAAATTCACACCCATAAGATCTTTCTCTAAAAGTGAGACATCTCTTTTAGTGTATAACACCACCAGATCAAGCATCTTCAATGTATGGATGCTCTGCTTCTGTAGGGAATTGCAGAACCCAACTATGCACCTACGTCTGATGGGGAACCCCCCACACACAGCAGATTAACAGAATTTCTAGATGGCAATTCAGTGTGAAAACGATCATTTGCTGAGCTTGTTGGGGACTTTCACAAGTGACAACTGATACCTACACAACTGAACAATTGGCAAAGAGAACAGCATTTCCCTTTTCCACCTCATTTACTTTGCACATTTGTATCTAGTTACTGTTGCCCTGTGATTGGCTTTTTCTGCTCTTTGAATTTGTTCCACAGTACCAGAGGGGGGGAACATCTTTGTAAAATAAAAACAAACCGAGTGTTAAATCAAGTGTTCTGAGATATCTCCTACTACCTCTAGCTCTGCTCCTTTTTTTATTCATTAATATATTTCAAGTTAATATGTCCCTTTAACTGTACGCTACCTTAATAGTACAATGCTGGTTCCATTACATTAACATCAAAACACTCACACGCCTGGAGAGATTACACTGTAACTTTTGGCAAATTCTGGGATGGTAAAAAGGGCAGCAAGGCAGGTGCCACCTGAAAAGTTCACTATATCTGGCCACAAACAAATAAAGAAATTCCACCCCAAACTGAAAACACACAAAAAAAACCCCCACAAAAAACAGTGCTTAGCTTTTGGATCTAATAATGGATCCGATAATCTACAATTTAGAGAGTAAAGTCGAGTCTGTTATGTTGCTAACAGTGTGTATCTTAGTCAAGCAGCAAGCAGAGGGATCAAGTTCTGAAGCTTGCTCCAAACACCTCCCAGAGCTAGCTGCTACAGGCTAGACATGCTCCTGTGAAAGCTAAGTTTAATTCACATTACTGGGAAACCAGTAAGGTTGAGATTTAGACATATGCTCCACAGATGTGACAAATCGACCATGAATAAAAAAATAATCAAGAAAAAGTCACACTATCCTAAAGCCTGAAGAGCCTTACAGCAAGGGTCATTATCATTGCCTGAGTGAGCAGAGAGGCCAAGCCACCTGGCTAAAGTCCCCTAGACACACCAGCAGCAGGACTTGGGAGGGCGTGCATGGTTCTGGAGTCATACCCTTGTGCTCTATTAATTAAAGAAGACAATCCCATTTCTTCACGGGGAATGCCAGCTTCGGACACCCCATGGATCAAAGTGCCTAGTGCACACTGCTGCCATCAGGCTGCAGGGCTCCATGTGATGCCAAGACAGCCTTCCTCCTCCAGCATAGGATGGGAAACAGCTAAGCAAGGGCAACCCCATAAAAACAGCATGTAGGACAGCATAAACACCTTGCAAACAACCACCACAGCAGTGCAAGCAAGACACGACACAACGGGCAGGCTTACTTGCTGGAATCCACTTCTGGCACTTCTCACAGTAGTAGGACATCTCCTCCATCCAGGACGGGTCACCTTCGTCACTGTTCAGGGAGTCCCCGCTCTGGTCATGCGATAAATCCACTGAAGCCTGGTCCTCAGACTCAACAATCAGCAGGGTCTCTCCTTCCACCTCACCCTCCTCCAGGCCCTCTGAGGTAGAGGTCCTGGTGGCTTCATCATCGTGGCGGCTCAGCAGCCCACTCATGTGAACATTGTTAGCCATCCTAGATGGTGTTTGCATAACAAGGAGCAGCTATTCCTCCCCACATGGACAAGTCCACCCAGGCTGGATGTCTCCACAGTCAAAGTACGATGACAGAGGCAATGTTTTGTGCCCACTCTACAGCTTCTGGGACTGGATTATAACCTATACAAAACAAGCAGTCTTTCACAAATTACCTCTGTTTGCTGAAACACTTGCAAGTAGTTACACACCAATGACCTCCAAAGGTCTTTAATCAAACCTCTAACGACTCCAGGCTGTGCCTAGGACTTCTGGGACCCTCTTTCCATTAAGGCCTTGTCTCTTTCTTCCACAAGCTGCTTTGTCAAAGCAATCTGCTCTTCCAGCAGGCGAAGATTCTCCTTTTTCTGATTTTGACGCTCAAGATCTCTGAGAACTCCACTGTGCAGCCTCTGAAAACACAAGGGACAGGGTTTATCACAGCCTGTTGGATGCTGAGTGCAATGCAACCACCACCCAGGCCCTAATCCCTCCTGCAGGGCTGTTCACTAGGTTTGCAATTCCCCTGCCACTGCCTGCAGCCACAGCCACTTCACATGGTAAAACTACAGGAGCAGGTAGCCAGTATCAATAAGCTAATGGCACTACACTACAAAGTGCTTTATTTGTACTTGCTTCAGATGGGTGGGTTTACTAAATGGTGAAGCTATCGAGCAAATAAATGCTAGGCACTCATATTTCCCATGCCATGCAGGATGGACATGATCTATAAAATCCTGTTACCTCTGCCCGAAATCCTTACCAAATCAAATTAATCTCCCAAAAACTTCTCTTCTTGGAAGGAATTTGCTGGCAAATTGGAAACGATTTTAAGAAAAACTGCCATGTGTCTTCACCTGCTTCTTTCTGCTCACGCCTTACTCATGAAAAAATACCATGTAAACTCTTGCTGCAAGGCTGATAGAAGTCCCACAGCTGACTTATGTCAAGCTCTTGAAAAAGCAACACACTTCATTCAAAAATATCACCTTTACCTAAAATTTTCATTATAAATAGCATGTGCAACACAGACCAGCAGTTTTCAAACTGGTAGGTAAGCCCCTCAATGGGTGTAAAAAGCCCTAAGAAAATCTCAGCTGCTCTTTGTTTCCTCCATAGGCTTTTTTTCTCTCTCTCTTTGCTACCTGGAAGGTTTTTCTCACTCTGATAATTAGGGGAAATGTTTAACCTTTATTTCTCACCAGGGAAATGCAAAATAAGTGAAACCAAGACTGGAGAGATGGATTGGGGTGGGGAAAAGGAGGGGAGGGATTAGCTGGGAACCAGCTGCTCGACTCCAGATGTGCATCTCTGGGGACAGATGAGGCAGCGGAGCGATGTGAGCAGAGAGGTGATGAGCTCAGACATGGGATGGAGGAGGTGGCAAGGCTGACACTAACTCTGGAAGGAAACGGGGGCGATGTGAAGTGTTTAATGTGTGTGTGGTGTACAGCTGAGGTACAGCTCCCCAGCAACTTCAACCAACCAAAGTGGGTGCTGCTGCCATCCTTCCAGCCCCACGGTCCCCGCACTGCTCGTCTCACCCCAGGGTCAGACAGCTCAGCCAGCAGAAAACAACCCTCTCTTTTTTTTTTTGCCTTCACAAAGCAAGTCATACTCTGCCAATTTAAGTCCCTGAGCTGGCTAACCAAAGATGAGCACCAGAGCAAAGGAGAACATGGGATGTCCAGTCCACTTTGGTGGTTTGGCTTGAACCACTCGGGCAGCCGGTGTGTTTTCAGATATCCAGACACCTACTGGATTTCAAAGCAATAGTCATACACTTGTCAGAAAACACAATACACAAGGACAGAAATATTATAACTGAGTAAAAACATAAAAAGATAGTTGAGAGCCAACCCTGGCTCACATCTAAATCAAGCCATGTGCTCGCAGTCGTATTTTAGCCCAACTAATGAAGAGACTCTTTAGCTGAAGTTAAGTTTCATTAAAGCATTATCAACCTGCCTAATTTACCAACTCATGCTCAGCCTGCCCTCAGGAATGAGAAAGCTTCAAAGGTACCAAGGTTAGCCACTGGACACTGGAGATATTATGAATAAATTATTTAGCCTAATGGAAAAAAAAAAAGAATAATTAATTTAACCTGTTTGAATGATGCCAAAATGCACCTGCAAATGATTTATTTGAAAGCTGACCCTGAAGTCATTTTAGAAGATGTTTGTGATTATTATTTGACAAGTTCTCACAGGGTTTTATTCCTCATCTAGCATGCCAGTAACTGCACATTTCAAAGGCAATGTTTCTCCTCTCAAGATTAAAATAGAAAGCTTTTTTTAAAGAAATATTTTACTATGTTAAGAAACCGCACAGACACATGTCAGCCAATAATCAGAACTCTCTCTGGAAATTAGTCTAATAAAAACAATTCCTACTCATCAGCTTTCATCAACTCAACTCAGCTTACAAATTAGTAAACACTAAAGACAAAGTTCATAAACTTGCTATTTCATTACTATTAGTTAATAACAATAAGGAAAAGATGTGGGGAGATGCAATGCAATTGAACAATTACATCAAGAATGTGATTGGTTTTCCTTCACAAAACACAGCTATTCTGCAATCCTTCAAATGGTAAATGCATTTACTTTGAAAATGCAGTTTACAAAAGAGACCTTTATAATTTGAGTATCATGAATGACAGAGAGTTATGAAAAAGTTAATCTTCTCACCTCCTTCTGTTCTCAGAAGTCAGGCCTGCTTGTCTCCTGAATCAGTTTAGATAAATGTGTGCAAGCCCAAATCACTCTGTGCCTGGTATATCAATTTATAGAAGTTGAAAGTTTTTTAATCTGCATAAAGATAAACCCAAAATAATCCCTACTCTGGGACTGCAGAATATCCAAGTTGCTTATTTCCATTACATTATCTAAATAATTGGGTCCCTTAAATCTGAAGTCATTATTCCCTAACTTGAAGATGAAGAATTAGAAAGAGAAAACCTCAGATTTCATTCAGAAAAGACAAGCTTCAAGCCTTAGTGCTTCTGAATAGCAATTTAAAATTAAGTTAAACTGCTGAAAAAAAAAAAGAATTGAGCATTTTGGCTTCAATTCTGCAGCAGCAGCAGCCCGAGAATTCCAATATCCCTAAAACATATACAGACTAGCATCAAATGCAGCTTTTGGGGAGGTAACTTTTGATTCCTAGAGCATTGGTTTGCTAATTCATCCTCATTTGTACAGGTCATGAGTTCCCTACAGAGAATTCACAGGCTGTGCCCACGCCTCATGCTAGGAAGGACAGCAAAGAACAGACACTGGATCTGTCCCCCAAAAGGTTTTGCTGATGACCAACAGGATACTGCCAGCAGCAGTGGGGGTCCCTTGCACCAAGGGTTCCTGCCAGGAATTACCTGATTTTTGTAAATGCAGCCCAGAACACTCCCCTGTTTAATTATTGCATGGCATTATTGCACTCTGCCTGTCCAGTCAGAACAAGAAAGGACGGGGCTGGCTGCACAGCACAGAACAGAGCTGCTGCCCTGCAGTGGGAGGCACTTGTGAAGCTCAGGAGAGGCAGAGCAGAAGCACTGCCAGCACCAGTGGGACAGCATGGCCGGACAGAGGAGAGCCCTGGGAATGCTGCCAGGGCAGTGCCCTTGAGCCTCGAGGGCACAGAATTATTGAATCATAGAATCGTTTTGGT